>JAIGNY010000143.1:572500-585000 GCA_020152595.1 Chiridota heheva
AATTTCTGCATCAATTTCAATAAACTGTGCTTTGAATAAAATAGTCATGACTTAATATTTGAATAAATACGTTTTTGTAGACCTATGTAATCTTCGGAACATGTATTATTATCGGTGAAATATATTTGGATCATTGAATGTGTTTTCCTGTGCTATCCAATGGAATGTTATGTCCCACATGAAAGGGGTTTTTGCGCATTAAAACCTGTATATTGCATTTCAAGTATGAATGTTTCTTGAAGCATTTTCATCTGTTTCGTGAGGTCCATTTTGTATACATAAACGTTTTAAGAGCTGTAAATTTTCAATTCATTACTTCCGTAATACATATGGTATGTAGACTGAAGGACTGCAACACAATTAGTATCATTTTTTACCAGTTAATGACGCAAAACTAGAAAATGTTACATTTCATTCCTTTGTCGTGACTATTTTCGTAGAAATACCTTTTAAATCTTGTTTTTGTTTTTTCCAAATAACCACTCTCCTCCCCTGAATCACCTTTTAAGACATAAAGATACTCTCATTATTAGTATCTTGATAGCTTTTCTCGTCAGGTTATAAGATGTTGCAGATATTTCAAATTGATTTCAAATTAGAATTTTTTTTTTTTTTTATATCATCCCAGTGACTTATTAATTTAGTTGTGTCCTAGTTGAATCTTCATCAGATATTGCAACATCAACAGAAAAGGGAACACTAAGAATAAAGACTTTTCAATGGCGTTTACTTAGATTTTGAGAGGTATTTGATATAAGTATAACTATAAATATTTCACCACATACTACAAACCAGTCTGAAACATTGTATAATGTGACTTCCTTTTTACTTTTATATATTCTATCCAAATACAAGTTCTTGTGTGATATATTCAGGCAATCCCACTAGTACTATGCTACTGTGACAAGCCATCTCCAATCTGACACATCCTTGAAAATTCGCACTTTCGTTTTCCAAAAGAGATCACTGAACATATTCTATACGATATTAAATTCCACGTCCTTTTTCACTAACTTGCATTTGAAAATTTTATTGCACATAGTAAAACTTTCTTCAACAGTGTTGCTGAACAAAACGTAACGCATATAAAAGATTTTCACATAACATGTCGATTGTGTCATATGTAGAGTACTACAAGATGAACTTTTTGGCGCTAGATTGACCGCTCGCTCTTCGTTCGCCCTCAGTCTGTCAGAATCTAATTTGTCGAACATCACAACCGAGAGATAACAGAATCAACCAATAACAACCGCCGCACTGATTTTATTTTGCAACAATCGGAGTTTAATCATCAGAATAGTTTTGAATGTTGTATAAAGTTTAATGTGAGATAGCGGTGTTGGTGTCTGCGCCAGTTTGAGAGAGATGGCTTCAACAACATATTGAAAAGCATTCACATGTTGGCAATAACTATTGCTATGTGTTTTTTATCCTGAAGAAACAAATTCACATGATATTGCAGAAAAATGGATGAGGATTTTTATATACAGCGAATAGTCAAATATACAGAAATGGCGCAGTATTTCTCATTTTAAAAACTTTTTCAATGTTAACCACTTATTTTTTACGTTACTTTTGAATAGTTAGTGTTATCCGTCATTCAACATGGAATTCATGAAAACTTCAAATTAGTATGCGGTTGATTCCGAGAAATATGTGACTGGTGTTTGCTGACGATGCTTATTAGAAACGTTTTAAATAAAAAGTTGTTTTAAATAAACTGAACGGATAATTCATGCTATTTATCGTTATTTTACTGACAATTTAGCAACAATGGAATGCATTATGTCTAAGGTGGTACGTATCACATTTTTGTTTTATTTTATTTTTATTTGAAATGTCACGTTTAATTGTTCTTCAATTTTACATTGCATATTTTTTATTACAAAAATTGCGTTATTTGTATTATGTATGTTTGTTTATGATATCGTTATGTATAGGTATTCTCTACTCGATACAAAAAAGTACTTCACATCAAATGTTCCGTCATTTGAGTGTAAAATATTTTTCTTTCCTTGGAAGTTAAGTGACCCAACTTAAATTGATTTGTTTCACAGCTATACAAAATAGCAAACGCCGTGTAGATAATTTCGACAATTGCACGTAAATCTCAATGTCCAATTTAATAGTATAAATTTCCAATCTCAAGGGCTATGAGCCAGAAGACAATTTCACACTTTGCCTGATGATCAATTACAATGAGTGATGTCATAAAAAATCATGTATGAAATATAATAAAATAGTGGATTAAAAGTAAATATGTCAGAAACGATTATTTCATATTGCACAAAGCCATATATATGTCAACCTGATATGTTTTAAAAACTTTACATAGAGTAATAATTTATATTGCAATTGTAGTTTATTATCTTCTATGGATAAGAAAACCCTTCGTCGTAGGTTTGTATTGAACCCTCGTTCGATAGTAGCTCCCAAGCTCACATGAACATCATAATGAAGTAATAAGCTATGAAATTATTTCATCTGTCATAAAGAGTCATTATTTGCCATGAGCCTGGAACATCCCGTTGCTTTCTTTCTTTATGTACTCTTTTTGTGGAGGGATGTTTTATCTCAAACTGGGTCTTCCGTTTAGAGTGCTTAAAGACGAATTTTTAAAGGTGTGAATTCTGAATAAAAAAGGAAGAAAGAAGTAAACATTAGTCCTAAAAACCTTTAGCAGCTTACATAGATTACCATTTAAACCATTCATGTTAAGAATCACGGTCATATGTGGAAATATTTGTACATAGTCAGATAGTGCTTACATACTGTAGTCAGATAGTGGGGCAATTTAAGTGACCGTAAAGTGTCTAATTTACGGTTAGCCAACTAATTATGGTTGAACTACTAATTAGTCTTATAGTAAATTTGGTATAAACTTATTATTTCACTTTATGCTTGATTATACCTCAGTTAGTATGCACAGATATCAGAAACACGTATATAACAAATTTGGACAAAACTTGAATAAACAGAAGACTCAATCATATTGATGAACAAACGAATGATCTGAAGTAGACCTACTTCACGGTAATATCTCAAACATGCCAAATGAATCAAACTTGTTATAAACGTATTAAAGTAATCGCTGTTCTAATCAGATTTCAATCGGCTATACTTTTATGAACCGGGTGGTACGTTTTTGCTCTCTTGCATGCAGCACATAATGTCGGAATAACTATGTTATACATATGTGTATAATGTGTGTGGTGCTGTTAACAGATTGGCTATACTCTAAAATTCGGTAGCGTTGACAGAGATAGTTGTAAAATGTGTGGGCACTCTGACTTTCTTCTCACTTTAATATCGGCTATACTTTAAAATGTGGGCGTATTATTTATAAAAAGAAAGTAAATTATACCAGTTACATCATATGTTATAACCGTTAACCGTGTTAACAGCATAACCTATCCTATCGCGTCAAGGAATTATTCGTACATAACATAATGATATATATATATATATATATATATATATATATATATATATATATATATATATATATATATATATATATATATATATATATATATATATATATATATATATATATATATATATATATATATATATATATATATATATATATATATATATATATATATATATATATATATATATATATATATATATATATATATATATATATATATATATATATATATATATATATATATATATATATATATATATATATATATATATATATATATATATATATATATATCTGTATATATATATATCTGTTTATCATTACGAACAAATGAATCAATCATACTATGTAATGGCAATAGAATAAATTCCACATGTTTTTATTTGTTATTTGGGTCGAAACGACGACATTTCATTGCATATACATTGTGGGCTGAAGGGATTCAACTTAGACTGTGTTCATATATATGAGGAAATACTTAAAAACCAGACCAAGTGGCGATGGTAATACAAGAGGGAATTAATTAGGTTTCATTGTATTGGCGCAATTACATAGCACTAGCATTGTACTTTATAATTCGAATTATATACATTGCCAATGAACTTCGCTAAGATCGTGGAAATGATAACAAATTTGGTTATGGGATCGGAGGTGATGTTACCCCCAAATTATTGATTTGGGGGAAAAATGTGACAAAACTAATTTTGTGATGAAAATATAATCTAATGCATATTCCGTTGGCAGAAGGAAGAAGGCTTTATAAGTTCAGTTGAATAAACAGAAACGAAAGTCATGATATCCCATCTTTTAGGAATATTCCTTGGGTCATGTATGTGCAAAGCAATACATAAAAAATGCTACCAAATTGCTGGGTAAATGAATCATGAAAGTTGAAACCAAAGTAATTTGTTATCATTATGTTTCTTTATGATATTGTATATTATATGAAGTGAAGGGGGTTATAAGGGGTGGCGGAAGGAACTTTTGATTTGCCTGAGTGGGCGGTTAGCTGCATTTCTGTTCACAATTTCAAAGTCAACATTGGTAAGTTCCTTACTAACTCTGGGCGTCTTTGATATTGTGTGTTTTTTCTTTTGTGGTGGTAGTGGTGTTAGTTTTGACTTTTTATTGTGAGACTAAGCCTTCTCAGCCCGTCATTTTGTTGTGTTATGCTATGCTATGTTATGAAGTAAGAGCAAGGGGAAAGAAAATCCAGTGAGGACAATATGTCACGTTACCCCCATAATGTATCATAACGTAGTTTTAACTTTACTGCGAGTAAACAAACTTTAAATAGATGTTGAAAAGTTTACACACATTGGAAGTTTAAAAAGGCGAAAATCTGCTTTTATCATACAAAAGTCTACAAAAAGCGGCCGAATGTAGCAACCACTTTTGTCATAACGCCTACTTTTGTCACAAGTACCACAGGTCACCACTTTTGTCACACGTCGCCAACTTTGGTCGTAAACGAGGTTACCATTTTTGTCGTAAACATCGCCCACTTCTGTCATAAACATTGCACACTTTTGTCACAAATTTGCAGGTCACCACTTTTGTCACAACATCGCCCACTTTTGTCACAAACGAGATTATCATTTTTGTCGCAACCTTCGCCCATTTTAGTCACAAATTTCCAGGTCTCCACATTTGTCGCATCGCAACCATTTTTGTCATAAACTTAGCTTCATACACATTTCAGATGAGGTTCTTATTATTTACTCTTTAATTTTGCGATCAATCAGCTGATTCATGTCTTTAGTTTCATTTGCGGCAGTCCAGTATCCTTATTGGACACTTGGATTTGCGAGTCTTACGTGGATGTGTTTCCCGCGGAGTCCTTTTTTAGTTACACAGGCGTACATGATGGTAGAAAATAAGAACCCCCTCCCTCTTCAATTTTCTGGAAAGCCAACATTCGGCCAATTTTTAATAAATTTCGGGCTAAACTTGTCCGAAAAGTGGGGAAAGATGTCCCATCCGCGCCCTAACTTGTAAATTATTATCATTATTAGATAGACTATTCAAAAATAGTGTGAGCCATTCTACTACCACGTACACTGGCGTCGACGTCGATGTCTAACGAGAAGTTCCTTTATTCGGTTGAGTTTATTGGTATGAGAATGATATACCTGACATAAATAGCGATTAAATTATTTGTCTGGTGTAAAAAAAGGCAAACAATAGAGCCCCTCGCTGCAAAATAATTCTCAATTAAGTGCCTTGTGCATGAAAAGAAATATAAACAATAGTTTTTGGCTCCAATAGAGAGGAAACAGAAAAGACTGATTTTGTAGACAGCCCTATTTGAGTTTTATGGAAAACTATCAAGTTGAGTACATCTCTAAGGGACATGCGGTGGGATGTAATATAGTGGGATATCATCTAGAATGTTAGGTAGACTGGTAGAAGATGACATGATGATTAGTAGATGGAGGAATTGGGGTGAGGGTGGGATGTCATGTAGGTAGGATTGCATTAAGGACAAGGTGTGATGGCATGTGGGAAAGTGAAAAAAGTGGCATGGCATGTTGGATAGGACGGTGGGTTGGCATGTAGGACAAGGTGGAATGGAATGTGGGACATCATGTGGTGGGGGTGTCATCTGGATTTCAGTTGTGATGGCATTTGGCGGAATGGTAGATCTGGATTTCATGTGTGATTGCATGCGGTACATTGGGTATGGGATGGAATGTGGGACAGAGGGTGGGATAGCATGTAGGATAAAGGGTGGCAAGTGCATTATCAGTGCCGACGGGATTTGTATCATTTGCGATGTCTAGTTGTTCATACATTAAGCAAAATTGTTTCACATAATTTTGCTTTAATACTGGGCCCCATAAAAATATATGCTGCAAATGACATAACTTTTACATGTATCAACAACAGAATTTCATGTGGGAGTACCCGGAAACTCAAAATCTGGTATATACTAAGGTTGTAATATATCATAGCATAAGATACTTAGCATTACATAGCGTAACGTAACGTAACATAAAATAAAATAACATACCACAGTATAATGATATATAATAGAATATAGTGTGATGCGATGCAGTGCAATGCGCATCGCATCCGCACACGCCGCACCACACCGCACAACACCACACCGTACCGATTCGCACCGCACCGTAGGCGACTTATAATATTAGGCGACCTGAAATGTTTACCAAACCCAGCTTTGTGACAAAAGTGGTTCCAACAAATGTGGTGACCTTGAAATCTGTGACAAAAGTGGGCGATGTTTGCGACAAAAGTGGTAATATCGTTTGCGACAAAAGTGGGCGACGTTGTAACAAAAGTGGTGACCTATGGTAGTTGTGACAAAACTAGGCGTTGTGATAATAAAAGTGGTTGCTACAGCCGAAGAAGGTTTGTCATCTAGATATAGAGAAAATAAGAATTAAAGGGCAAAGGAGGTTGTAAAACGAAATGTTTTTGGGGTTGAAGATTTCTCTTTTACATAAATCATTTCATTTTGTTGTGATATAGGTGGGTCATTATATCAACGCCACTTTGTAAATGAAGTGTAACGTTTAGCATAATTTGTCACTATTAATGATTTTTAATTGATCACTATCAATGATTTTCAATTAATCACTACCAATTACTGTCAATTGATCACTACCACTGATTTTCAATTGATCACTATCAATGATTTTCAATTTGATCGCTATCAATGACTTTTAATTGATCACTAACCAATGACTTTTAATTGATCATGTTTATATACAAGAACGCCCTTTAAAAAAGGGCTGTCGTGGCATTTGTTTGTTTGTATGGATAGTAATAAAGAACAAAGCGACGTGTCTTAAGGGGGCGGGGTTTTGCCCACTAAAAAAATCATATCTCCCTCCTCAAAAAAAATGATCTTCAACTCTTGCGAAATTTTCATAAATTTTAAGCCTGGAAATCTTCATTTTTTGAGAAATTTCCTTCATTTTCGTGAAATCAAAGAGCTTGAAGCTTTTTGGTGAAATCTTCTTTAATTTCCGGGAAATTATTTTCAATTTCGAGGAAAATTTTTCACTTTCCAGTAAAGCACTGTCAATTCGAGAAATTCTCAGGAAGTGTTGCTAAAATCGAACAAAATTTCCAATAAATTTACGCATTTTCCTTCAATGTTATGTCATCAAAATAAAGCATTATTGCAACATGGAAATAGAACCCCTTTCCGGGAGTGGGCCTTAACTCCTACGCCTCTGTCCTCCCTAATCTGAAAACGGCCTTCAATGTTTTTTTTTTTTGGGGGGGAGAGGGATTAAGCCCCCTCAAAAACAAAAAGCTAGACACAACCCTCAAAGAAAGAGAACAAAGTTATGTAGGTTTTATTTTATTCATTATAAAAAAGAATTAGATACAACAAATAAAGATGATCTGCAACTTGGTTAGTTCTCCTAAAATAAATTCTACCACGCCGAATTTGAAAGGTTGCAAGATTACAGTGTGTACGTCATGGATGCTAACAATTTCTTAACATGTTACCATAGCTCTTTAAGTTTTAGAACCGCATCCGGTGTAGTGAACATTCTGACCGTATACGCTATAGCCACTATATGGCTGCTATACCATACTGCAAGTATTACCTAGCATGTAGTGCCTACTGAGTGAGGTGTTTATCTCACTGCACCAGGTGACACTAGCCTCGTTCAATTCAAATTTCAAATAATATCATTTTCCTACACTATCTCTTTGTGACTCTTTAACAAATATTTGTGTGTAATAAATATTTTCTATTATGTTTCTGAAACAGTAAAAATGTCTAAATAATACCATTCTTCATACCACTTTTTAGACCTGGCTATTAAAGTATTAGATTGGCACCGAAAGTTTTCGACGACATTCCTCAACGTTGCCAATTTACATGATTTTTGCGAATAAGAACAACGTCATAAATTTCTTAATAAGCATTGCTGAAATAACTTGAGCATAATAACCATTAAAATACAACTTTTAGTAAATAGCACTTAATTTGAATTCCATATTCTATTCGTTTAATAAAATTCAAAATATAGTTCTCAATTAAAAGGTGGCAGATTTTGAGCATGCGGTTTACAATACTAGTCATGTCGCGTCCTAAGGGCCACGACAGAAAATAGACTTGCTCGACCACTGAAGTAATCCTTTAAGCAGTTAAGGAAAGTAGTACTTATTGATTCAAAACAAGTAGCTTCACTCTGGCTGGTAGATGCGTACGTCAATATTCAGCTGTGGTATATTGCTTACAAAATAAACACATAAAGAGTTGTTTCGGTTGGGACATTTATAAATTACGGTGTTTTAAAAGATGGATAAGTTAGATCAGGAAGGTATATGATTATTATGAAACAGTATTTGAGCCATCTCATCATGTTACTATCGACAACATTTTGAAGATCAATAAATCAACGGTATTTAAATAATGTCCTCATACATTTTAATATTAGGCCCCCAAACTAGTGAGATCACACTCGAAAATTACATTGCTAACAAACATACAGAAATAGAGATACATCTGAATAAATATCTGGCTTACTTTACCTTTGTTTTCGTTTGTAAGCTTAGACATTGTGTCAGTTGTGAGCACCCCTACTCCCCTTATTAACATTAGAAGTTCTCACTATTCGCTGATATATGTTTCACGCCACTTTCTAAAACCTGCTTTCAAAAACTGAATTAAAGAGGGCGAAAAGCATTCATTTCAAAACTGCTCGGCGCATATACGCAATTCATTTCGAACACTCTTCCTCGAACCTGCTATGCATTTGCGATTCATCATAGGCATACCGTCAACCGTTCATCTTCTTTTATTTTCAGTCATCAAAACATGGAGTTAACTCCAACAGTAATGATAACCTGTAACTCACGTAAACTGACTTCCTGGAAAGCTCTAAGTAGCATAAGCGGATAATCGTATGACCTTGATCGTCTAATATCCAGACGTAATTACAAAATAGAGTATGACTATCTTATGAACTTTATTATACACTTACAGTTCAATGATGCTCATGTGTAGCATACAATATATATATCCGGCACGCTAATATCACTATTAGTTATAGAATATGACTTTATCTTATGAGCTTTACCATACACTTACAGTTCAATGATGCTCATGTATAGCATACAGTATATATCCGGCACGATAATAGTCTGACTGATAGTCAGAGAAGTATTGGACGAAGATTAACTTAAAGGGTTGGGTCAGAGGTCAATATGAGAGCGACACAAAATGACGAAGGTCCTACAACATATTATTCCCTTATGGAGAAATTCCAGTTTAACCTTATTTCGTATCTTAATGAATTTGTCCCAAGATAACGAAAAGCTTAAAAACTATTGTGTATATCAGAAAAGTAGTAAATCAGATCTAGTAAAGTAACTATTCCTATAATTGACCACCTGAAGAGATATTGAAATGTACAAATAAGGCAAAACAAAATTATTATTGTTATTATTTTGTATTAATTCTACATATAATAACAAATTCTCAAACTTTGATCAATCATAACTCAAATGCTAAAAGTGTTATTTTCAAAATTTCCAAACTGACCTTAGATTTTGATAATCTTTTAAAGAGGGAGACTCGTCTCAGTTCATACATCGTTAGGCTCTGTAAAATTGGGGATGCAGAGGTTTGACGTCACGTCCGGTTCTGGAACGCACAAGATCTGTTTGTTTGAGCTGTTTGTACATGTGCATACTACATATCGTTGTGTGTGTAAGAATTAAATCAGTGCATAACGATTCATGGGAAACTTGTTTTTTAAACGTATTTGTTAGAAAAAAGTAAAAGTGAAAGATTAGTAAGATGATACTAAAATAGCAGTCACCACACGAAAATTACGATGAGCTACAAAAAGAAAAAGACAAATTAGAGAAAAATGGTTATGGCGGGATTCAAACCTACAAAACTGTTGATTGCTACAAAACCCGAATTCCATCGCCTTACCGACTGCGCTACATCAAACGTTAGTCATGCTTGGGGTTTTAATTAATATATACAGTAAAATAAAGAGCCAACGAATCGTGCAGCAATTGGTTGAAATTTCAACCAATCAAACATTTTGAATCGAATTCTAAACATTGTGTCCATATGACGATTTGCCTTTTAACCAATCTGACCAACGTATAAATTGATGTGTATCCAGCGAATTTTAATCATTTAGAGAATAGTATATCATATAGGTAATACTAGCAATGATATTACTAGTATATCATCCAATTAATACACTGTGCCGATTAACAACATATACCATTACAAATAACATTTAAAACCATTCTCGTGCATTTACAGTTTCCCAATTTCTAAGAACAAATACCTAACCATTGTACATTATTTTGAAGATAAATAATCAATATGGAAAACACTGGTTAAATCTCTTTAAAGTAAATCAAAACAAGATTGAACAAAACATCTTCTTCCATCACCATTGCCTCACCACGAATTAGATGTCATTATATCATATTGATTATACGCTGAGAAAAGTAATAAAATTATGATAGTAATGGTATATCATACAATTGATATACGGTACCGATTAACAACATTAAATATTGAAAATAACATTTCAAATTTTTCTCGCGCACTTGCACAATCTCCCAGAAAATATAAGAAAATCTTCAACAGGTGTCAAGCAAGCTTATGTAAAACCAGTTGAAGTTAATAAAACCCTGGAATAGATTAAATCTGATAGGTTTTCTACTTACTAAAATATTAGCATTAGCTTTTTCCTTTCCTTTTTGTCATCGGGTAAACTTCGGCTTGTCATCTGAAATCCTGAGGGTAATATTTTCCTTCATAATTAAGATGATTAGTCGTACAGCAGTTCGTGAGGAAGCATTATTAACATCCCATGATCAATACTCTAAAAACTGCCTTTCGAAATGTCTGCAGGTTGTGAATGTAGGTTGTCGTGCCTATGCTTCCAATTTTTTGGTAACTTTATACATTTAGGGAAAGTAGAATGAAATAACTCCAATACCAATTTAATACGCATGCAGCAACTTTTCAGAGGTTTTTTGCTTGTTGACGTTTCTGTTTCTTTTGACACACATATGTTCTAATTAAATTATAATAACAATCTAATTTGGTCACTTATACGAAAACTTTACGTCTATATTTAAATGACATCTTCTTTGATTGCCTGTTTACAGATTTGGCCAAAATATTTCTTATGAGGATAACGTTCAGAGTCTTTGGTGACTGTTTCAACAAAAAAAGTTGATTGTTTGGAATATTATTAGAATATGTAATGTTAAACTGCCAAAGAAACTGATTTACATATGTGTCGCATTTGTACTAATGGTTGTTCACGGCTTCGAAGAACCGCTTTTTGCTTTACGGTCGATAAATCTGACAAAATATATCGCAAGTGTTTTCTTGCAAAAATGGTGACAAGTTATATCTATCATAGCTACGTTAGAATAAGAATTTGAATTGTTTATGACAACTATTGACCACACAGCAAGTTCTTGGCAACGTTAGTATTTAAGATGTGTATGAAATGTAAATCCTGCACTTTAAAGAATACATTTTGCGTCACTTTTCAATAAGCTTATTCATTCAGCTAACTGTGTCAATCACCTCAATGGGCATTGTAAGTGTGTGCGTTGCTAACTGCATATCACATTGCAGTTGATATCCAGTTTCAAAAAATGGATTATTGACAATTTCTTTAAATTTAAAAACAGAATTATGACAGTTATGATTTGCATTTTCTTGAACGGTTTTACATTATTTCCAGTAGAATCTTTAAAATCTCAAGTTTCCTTAACAATCCTTGTGTATTGATTTATCATACATTGAGTTACTGTATTAATATTGTGCAGCCCTTCATTTCTAACTTGCTATTCTTTACTGATCTTGTCATTTTTAGCAAAGAAGGAAAACCGTGACCTCTATTTAGTGCGCTTTCCAGTTGGTTAATTTTAAGTTAAAAATAAAAAATAAAAAAACATTTGTGAGGCCTTTTTCATATCATATATTTTCTTATAAAAAAGGCAATTTATCGGGATCCACATGACTTCATTTTCACGTACCGTAAAATTTAACCATGACGTTGATATTATGTTGAACATTCAA
>JAIGNY010000143.1:587500-602500 GCA_020152595.1 Chiridota heheva
TAGGTATTGCTTTTTAATTAATCACGAAACTACAAATTACTAAGTTAGGTACATTTTGACGTACTGTCTGCAAGGTTTTTGTACAACTTGCGGAAGATGACGCTCTGTGCTGGAGAGGGCGTAAAATAACGAATAAAAAAACAACTAATTAAACCACAAACTGCAAGGAGGTGAAGGCCTACACTCCATGATTTTTCTGATTGTCTGCGGCATTTTAGCATCAAACCTTCAAATCTGCAATGCACTCTAGATTTGAAATGGGTTTGGACATAATTTCTTTGTAAGAGAGAAAGTCACTAGTGATACCACCTTTAAAGTTTTGTTGGCTAGATTATTATTAACAATTTTTGTTGTGAATGGTACAGGCAAAGCAAGACTGCAGAGACCTAATCACTTTCTGTCTATTTGGGCCTTTATTAACCATTTTATATAAAGGTGTTATATTGCGCAATGAATAAGGCGATGGGTTTCGGATGAACTTCTTTTATGCCAAACGTAACGAGTTTGAATCTCGTCAAGGCAACATATTTTCTTTGTTCTTTCCCTCATTTGAATTAAAACATGTAGCTATTAACTGAGGTAATTTCAGTTAATAGCTACATGATTAAACTAACGACAAATTTGTACAACTTTGTTCAACTCGGTCACGGGTGTCATCTTATTACGCATACATATACCTACTCCCACGTGCATGTACCTAAAGGCTTCATATACACACAATGTATACAATATACGCTTCTTTAAATCTCTGGACGATTGTAATACGTCGATGACGTGTGTATGTACGTGCCATGTATTTACTGACGTCATTGCGATTTGTTTTAAAACGATAGCGTCTCTTTTATTCCAAAATATATCATTTCCTAATTCGAAAATTACCATTTGTTAAGTGATCCAGATTCCCTTTATTACACTGATCCTTGACGATGGAAACTTTATTTAATTATTCGTATTTGAATGCCATTTTACATGTTTGTTCTGTAAGTAATACTTTTTAAATTATTTTCTACTTGTCCGTCATATCCTCACTACATATGCCTTCATTTCAATGACAGTTGTATTTCATCCAATACTCAAATGAAAAGTGAAAACAACATATACTTAGTAGTTGCTTAAGTATAATGGAATAATATATAAGACGAGCATATAGTTTAGTTGCAAGGCATCCGTTATTGGAGCTAATTTTCCTGCCAGAAAACTAACCTTATGCAACAATTGCCAAAACAAAACTTAACGTTGAAATTTGTAATTCAATTCTAATTTTGTTTTTTAACCATATCAAGTTAAAGTTACAGAAGATTTCCGTCTGCCTCGCAAAATAACACAAATTAGATAATAATTTAATCAAGTTATAGCGGCAACTTGAATAGAGGTGCAAATAGAAAACTGTGTTTGATGATTCAAACCGAATATTTTAGTTCGTTTTTCCGGCATATGCATACTTGAATCATTTCTAGGGTTAATGAAGTCGACAGCACCGATGATCGCAATTGTGTTCATTTGTAACAAACTTCCATGTAGCTGAAAAATATCCAATAAAGTGGCCACATACAGATGGAATCAAATATTACTTAGCAGCCATGAACATTTCTACCATGTGGCATTCTTTCTTCGTGGTATACCATATCAGTTTGTATTTCTCTACAATTATATATAGTCTTAAATGCTTGTAACGTGTAGTGCCCTTGGGTCAAGTATATATATATACATATACATATATATATATATATATATATATATATATATATATATATATATATATATATATATATATATATATATATATATATATATATATATATATATATATATATATATATATATATATATATATATATATATATATATATATATATATATATATATATATATATATATATATATATATATATATATATATATATATATATATATATATATATATATATATATATATATATATATATATATATATATATATATATATATATATATATATATATATATATATATATATATATATATATATATACATGTATATATATATATATGGCAGCTCCCTGATTGTAGTGCAAAAAACGTAATCTATACCATAAGAACGTTATTATTTCCTATCATGACAAAGTGTTGAGAAAACACCTCACAAATCAGTAAAAACGAGCTAAGTAATGAATTCTTTTTTACAGTTAAGTTCGTAATAAGGATAAAATTTGACCTCAATAGATTCTGTGATTGATTTAACTGTTTAGGAAATGTAAAGACTAAATATCACGTGCTAAATGTGGGCTAAATTGATGAAATGGGGTAAACTGATACGCATTTTATTCGTTATAGCAAATATGACAAGACTAACTGAGACATAAAATTTGGTTTCATGTTTAAGTTTTACATTGCGCTTAATTTAGACAAAGATAATTTCTCGTGTTTGACTTTATATGTTTGACCGTAAAAAGCTCCAGAGCAATACTACTATTGATCATTTACTCACAGTAACAGTGTGCATAATGCATATCATATTACTTCAAGATGAAAAAACCCAGATTTCCTTTCTTTAGAATAATTTTCAGCTCTAAACATTGATTTTGAAACGTTTCGGATACGAGATATTTTGAGTTTACGTTTCATCCAGGACTTAGCGCCAATAGGTTTTTAACAGATTAAAGTGAAATGAAGATTAAGTAAGATATACGATCAAGGACAAACTATTTATGTTTTTATCATGCATAGACCTCGGTATAACGTCAGTCAAGGTTTTCATTTGAATTAGAAGTACCTATTACACGATACTCCTAAAATTGTAGAAAAAGCAAACCATAAAGATGCACATAACTACTCAAGAAAGATGATATTATCTATCAGCTTTTTTCAAATGAAATATTTGTTGTTGTCGTTTTGAAGGTGAGTTTTGGATTTCATTGATGTAGCCATTTAATATTTTGCGAGATTTAAACGTATCTGAAACAAGCCACATACAGATATATTTTACTTAGTTGTTAGTCTGATTACATTTGATATGGTAAAATGCACGATTTACAACTGATTATGTTTTTCAATATCTATGGCCTTTCTCGCGGGAATCGATGGAGGTAATCTCTTTTCCAAATAAAATGTCCTTGTACACGATTGTTTTAATAACATATTAATCGCTTTTCGATTGTTTATTAAACGTACACGAATTTATCCATCATAATTTGACTTGGCCTCATTTATTTTATACAAACATTTTCATCACATATATATGGAGGGGATGATTATTTGGGTGTTGTTTATTAAATATTTTAAATAAGCATTTGTTTAAATTCATCTCTCATTCTACAATAAATTAAATTCATTTTTTTGAAAACTAATCCAGTATTTGTATGAAGTATACCAACTAGTGCGGTATGCATCTCAGCTTAACTTTAATATACTTATATTTAAAATCTTTCCGCTATTAAACTTTCTTTTTCTTCGATCTCCATAAATAAGTTATGCATATGAACGTTAAAGATACAAATTTACCTAATTAGACAACATTATACAGCATTGTGTGGCCTTTTTTTATTGTTGCTGTTTCACGCATATAGCTTTGAAATAGATATCACATGTGAAAACCTTACTGGAAGGTCTGCTTAATCTTCAGTCATCATAAACAAGCTTCAACTTTCGTATGCTTAGCACAAACAAAGTTCATTTTAGATGGAAGACTTGTTCTGTAATCAATTTTGAGTAAAAATCCAATTTCATGTAGTAAGTGCGTTCTGTGTTTCATTGATTGATCTTACAAATGAACTTGTTTAGATGCTTCCAGGTACTTAACAGAGCTCTTAAGCTTTGAAGTGGTATTAAGCCTCTCGATCTCGAATTTTCATATATATGACGGTACAGAATACAACATAGAAAATATCATATATCAAGAGAAAAGAGCACTTTCCAGAAATATAATCTAGCAATAACATAGTGATATTACCTATTTCATAGTATGTAATGCCCTTCACCACTTCATCTAGGAAGCTTGCTATCCATGTGTTAAATTGACTTTAAATAGTAACTGAAAGCTTATACAATTTGTTTACAGCCTTTATCGGTTGATGTAGGTTTTGCCTCCAATTTAATTAAGGTTAGGAATCTTCATATTTTGTCTTGCACAGTTGTCTAATCTAAGACACTCGTCGCACAGTTGTATAATCAGTCCAGTTTGTACTCACAATCGGGAGAACAGTTTTGGTCTCCTGATAGGGAGATCTTTCACTGATGCATCCCACAATGCATCTAAAATCAAAGTTTGTGTACAATCATATTGAAATCAGATCATCCTAGAGCTAAGGAATCTTAATTTTGCACTTGATTTTTGCATCATGAATTGGACAGTTGGAAGAATGACAGAACATTGTCTTTTCACAGTGCGTTTTTTAATTTTACCACGAAATTGTCTAGAATTTTGGAAAAAGTGGTGACTTTTCATTTGATTTAACCGTTAGGCAATTGTGTCTCAATAGTAATTTATGAAAAACACCTTGTGAGATTTGCTTCGATAATTATCTATTATTTAGATGATAAATGGCATCTCAGTAAGATTACACATCGTCATTTTTGTTAATAAAACGAATAATTTGTAAAAGCATAAGAGACTATCGTGAGACTATAGTGACGATTCGTTACTTTCTAAACCTCTCTCGATTGATCTCCCGAACGGGCGAACTCTAGTCTAAGGTTGTGTGCTGGACTGATACTTTGACACGTGACTTGGTTTATCTATTCAAATTTGACACATTTCATTAATTTATTGTATCATATTTCAATGGAAAGACTTTTTTTAATGTTGAAAATTTATCATAAAAAGAGAAATCCTTCTCAATAATCCCATTATGTAGCAGGCTCACTACCGCCCAGTCAAACACTAAATTGCCGTCACTGGATTCTTTTATCTGAAATCTTTGTTTTCTCTCGTCAGCCATTAAAAAAAAAAATCTGTCGTAATCCACGTTTTTCTCCAGTGAATTTAAATGAATCCCCTTGATAAGATTTTAGTTGCCTTTTATTTTCTTTGAAAACAGAAAAACATTGAAAATATAATTGGACTATTAAGAATTTCATATCAACGAAAACAAGTATTTCCCCTCCTAAAACCATACCAAGCCGTTTAATTTATCGCGTTCAAAGTAAGCATTCTGAGCAAGACTAAAGGTTTTAAAGACATATTCCCTTTAAGAAAGCCGATTATCTGCAAGTAATTGTTCTACTCATTTGTCGCAATGCTTTCCACGGTCGCTGGATGCAATGTAAATCATGCAATACGAATAACCCATTGCTTTGAGGTATTTTGAATGATCATCAAAAAAGATTAATGAAAGTAGGATGTAAGGATGTGTCAAGAGTTGCACTTGAAAACAGAACAATCTTGTTGTATTCTGTTGTATTTGTTGTAGGCTCCAAAGGTATTTTGTTGTAGGTATTTTGTTGTAGTCTCCAAATGTTCTCTGATAGAAAACTACACTGATCAAAAGAGCTTGGGTTGTTTTTGTTCTTCATACATGTTCATTTTTAAGTTTGATTGCGGAGGGAGGTTACATTGTATATGAAACGTCCCCAGGAAAGCTGATACATCTAGTGATGTCACCATGGTCGTTTAAATTTCATTTCACACGGTTGTCAAATTGGGTTGTCAAATTTGTGTTTATTTTCACCCAATTTCTTAAGCTTGATTTGTATAGTTTTCTCCAATGTGACGGTTTCTTGTAATTAATGCAACTTTCAACTTTTTATGTGAAATGAGAATAGATTTAATTTAAAGAATACAATTGAGTGCTCAAAGCGTACATTACGAGACTGTGCAATTGATGATGGACTAAAAACTCTTTAATACATTGTACTTTAATACATTGCACAAGATTTTATATTGAATAGATGTTAAAATGTAGACTTTCAAGCCACAAATTGATGAATCTAAGTTACCTCACAATATTCTTTTTGACAAAGATGTTAATGAATGTTAAGACTTCCAAGCTACAAAAGTTTGGAAAATGTGTTAACACAAAACTTAAAGAATGTTGAGGAGTGTCATTCATTGTTTACTGCTAATCCAATACCAACCCAAAACTATTTGAACTTTAGAGTAGACTATATCTTCAAGAAACAAGAATCTTCAGAAAAATTATTTCTCTTATTTATTTGGTTCTCTTTATTACCTTTATCGCTCAATTATCTCAAACAAATCTTACATCTTTTTTAAATTTTTAGTTAGGAATGATATATTGTGAATCACTCATTATCTTAACCACGAAACAGATGAACAACACTTTCCTGATGCTTAGTTTTTTTAAATTTATTCATAATTTTTTGGTTACTTTGATTAATTGTTATGGTGTAATTTTAAAATCAGTGTTCTTGTTATTACTGCCTGGTTTGAAACAAAAACACCGAACGTCCTAAAAAGCGTTATCCTCTTAAACATGATCCTCATACATGTTATTAATTCGTATTCATGGATCAATGAAATATACCAGCGTCATGCAGTGCAAAGTTTCGGACACCAATCATTTTAGATGCATGCTCATGCCTGACGAGAAAAAATATTATCACGTTCACCTTTTAACACACATCTCATCGATTTTACGGTCAGAAGAGGAGAATAATTACATGAAGCCGTGGAAAGTGCATTCATAATATAACTGAATTAATTCCCACTAACTTTATAAAATGTGATGAAACGATGATTTCTGCTTAAGTTCACCACTAATGAGATAAGGAATCAAAAGGTACTCCTAGGTCAATGCTTTATGTGTTATGTAATTTTTCAATTTCCGAATATTAAACTTTAAACTTTCTGCATCAGCAGAAAACTCCCTAATCCGAAATGCATTAGAAATACAAACAACAACGGTAAATAGTCAAAGCATGTAATTCACTTTTAGTCTATGACCCAGGGAATGGAAGTCTTTAATTGCAAATATATTGATACGTAAGGATAATTGGTCCAAAATCTGGTGGATAATGCTAATACTGATTTTATGTCAACAAAGAGAACAGGAGAAGGAGCGGTTTTTGAAATAAATATTTTAAAACCTTTTGCAACTGGTATTAAAAATTATCTCAATTCAAGGAAAACTCAAAGAAGCAAGTGTCGTGAACGTACTCTTCATTCATAGAAAGGTTTCAGAGGAATCAAGAAGATTGAATTGATATCATTCAATCGTCTAAAAATAAATGGTTTTATTGATAACTAATTTCATTACTGAAAGATGTTAATTTTAATAACGTGATATCAGTGTAAAACTGATGAGATAACACACAAACAGTAAGATACTGCATCTTGAAAAGCAAATATGAACCTCAAAAATGCTACATCTAATGCTTTTATTCATGGATTTACAGCGGGTGGCTTAACAACGCAATTCTTATTACAATAGACTGGTGTGTATTAATATTGTCTTTACGTCTTTAAGTCAACATTCAATAAAATCGAAAGACGTGGCAAGTTTAAGTATCCCTTTTCAGTTTGGAAAATTCAAAAATATTCGCTTCTCTAAAACAAACTTTTGCTAATTTTGAATGTATGGTCGGGGAATGTGATTGCATAGTGTTAACTGAGTTTACGAAAGACAGGTTTCCATCGGCTTACCTATTACTTTGATAAAGATTATCAGCATGTCAACAACAATGTATAACATTCAATGAGACAAACTGGGTGGCATTAGATGTGCAATCACTACACTATATACGTTGAAACAATAGTAAATCCTAACATATCAAATATTCTGATCGCACCTCATCGTTTTCTTTTAACTTTAAAAGAAGCATGTTATTTGTTTCTGGCTTTCGGTATTTTCTATCTTGCATGAAAAAATTACGTTTGTTTACTATAGAAAACAAGACTCCAGGTGCAGCGTTTATATTGTGTGTCACCTTGTGGGACTCCTTCTGGAAGCAGCATAGGCTAAAAGGAACATCTACTTTAAATAATGATACAACCATCAAGTTCCATTCAGCAGCTCAGTATCGGTGCAATGGAGTCCAATCCTAAGTCTATTAACATAATGCATCTTACATTTCGCTTGTATCACCAAACGTTTAACTTAACTTTATACCTCCGAACTAAAAACTTATGTAGTTCTACTCAGGCCATAATGTTGTTTTAGAATATAATCAGACTACAAA
This sequence comes from Chiridota heheva, assembly GCA_020152595.1. Lineage (NCBI taxonomy): Eukaryota > Metazoa > Echinodermata > Holothuroidea > Apodida > Chiridotidae > Chiridota > Chiridota heheva. The sequence goes on from JAIGNY010000143.1 coordinate 595,616, forward strand.
TATTTATGTGAGTTTAACGTAATGCTAAATATTCCGTAAGCCCTTCGCTCAATACTCATTAATTTCTCTCCTAGTCATTTTATATCTAATATGTGATCAACATTACATTATGAGCTTATCCCGCATCTCTAAGAAACCATATAGCCAAGTTAACATTTACATTGTCTTTCACCTGTGGAAACTAAGATGAATTTCAAATTAACTTTTGCAGGCAATGTAAATCATATTTCTATGTGACATCAGTTGACATAATTGATGAATGTATATAATTATCTTCAATTTTTCAATTTGCTTCTCCCAGACTTATAGTCATAAAAACTTTAAATAATCTTGATTTGTCGAAAAAGTTGTTATGAAAAATTTACGTTCTTCATATGGCAATCTAAGCTGCTTAAATACTATACTGCTCTGTCAAATTGATAATGTTTACATTAAGCAAAGGGCGAAGTTAATATTTGATAAGCAATCGGATCTGTGCTCAGCAACCATTGGATACAATATTTGCTAATCTTTGGATTTTGTAATACGTTATCTTACCTTTAACTGAAATACTTTTTCTAATCAAGAAACCAAAACTCTTGACTTACATGGTGTTAAGAAGAAAATTTAAGAAAGTCATTCAACTCTTGATCATCAAGAGAAATATTATATTTTGAGAGAAAATGACTCTTTGTAACATTGTAATAAAATCATTTTTAGCAATAACTAGGCAGTTTGAGATTTAGGGAATATTTGACAAAACTTTATTTTATTTTCAATTTAATTTTATAGGAATGATTGTTATATCCAGGCAAGTGATAAATTGAATTACCGTTGAAATTTTACTACTCGTAGAAGCAGGCCCGTACCTTAAGGGGTGTGGAGATATAAAACCCCCTAAAAAAAAAATTCGTCGGGATATTCCAATTTTCGTCCGGAAAAAGTGGCCTAGAATTGAAACAAAATTGTACGAGAATTAATATGGTTATACTTTTATGTTTTTGTGTCTTCACAAAATACAAAATACTTTTGAATTTTGTTGGGGATAAAATCATAGCTTTTTTTTGTATCCCTTACCCCCCTCCTCCCCGCCCTATCCTCCCTTCCTCTCCCTTTTCTCCTCTCGGTTGGCGGGATACCGGTCTAAGTCGGCCGAGCAGAAATGTAGAATGACGGGTGCACTTGTATCCTGGTATCAGAGTATATTTCAGTCATGCCGACTAAGCTAGATATCCGAATCATAACCTCTCGATCGCCAACTCGGCACATGATGCTGACAACACCATCAGATCATACTTTGGCACTAAGTCGGGCAGAGATGTAAAATGTCATATGTACTATCTAAGTCGGAGATATAATTATTACCGAATCGTTATATCAGAATCATGTTCTCCTGACTCGGCATCATGCTGACAACACCATACTTGGGCACCTAGTCGGTCAGAGATTTAAAATGTTGGATGTTTGTATTAACTGTTTAGATTAGAAATACATCTCTATCATGCCTGAATCGTCTAGATATCAGAATTATCTCCACTCAACTTTGCATGATGCTGATTAGGCTAGTTGGGTTGGGCAACTGCGGAAGAAGTATGTGGGAGTGATGCTCAACCACACACGTTTAAATTCAAGAGCCATTTGTCAGTTTTTGAGCATTAAAAACTAGAAATCTTTCAGGAGATTCGAACCTTGGACCTTATCAGAGTTGCATCCATGAACCCAACAATATTGTGGACGAATTTTTGGGGAAATTTCTCTTCTGCTGTTAATAGTATTAATGGAAACCCAAATGCTTATCTGAGTAGATCCTAATAATAGAATTGGATTTTTTCTTCTTTTCATTAATTACATTTCGATTTTTGTGTTGATTTTTAGCCACTTTGAAGCAAAAAAACAAACTTTAGACCAAGAATTCACATTTATGCCCCACAATGTTGCCCGAATTTTCTCAAATTTCATGGAAAATTTAAAAATTGATCAGTCTGTGTTGTTTTTCAGGCTTTTTGGGGCATCAAAGACAATGATTCTACAGAGTTTCCGGGGCTTCACCTCATGGACCCCTTCTAAGTGGCCCTTAAGCAAGCGGGACTTCTTCTTCGAACCTCACGAATTACATTAGAGAACTTTGCGTTGACTTTCGGCCATTTTGGGGTATCACAAACAAGAATTCTTCAGACCAGGGGCTTCGTCCATGAACCCCACAATTTTGCCAGAGTTTTCTCAATTTCAGGGGAAACTTCTCCTATACTATTCTATGCCCGCTTAGAAATGGTAACCCAAATGCTTATCCAGTTCTCTAAGTAGATTTTAAGATTTGAATTTGAAATTGTCCTCTTTTTATCACTTACAATTTGGAACTTTGTGTTGATTTTAAGTCATTTTTCGCACATTGAAAACAAAAAATCATAAAAGTTTCTGGAGCATCGCTCGCTCCTGAACCCCTTCCAAGGCTTCAACCATGAATGCATGAATCAACAGTTTTGACTAAATTTTCTTTATTTTCAGAGCAAATTTCTCCTCCGCCTGTTACGAAATGGTCATTTTTTATTCAAGTCGATATCAACAATAGAATTTGAAAGCGTCTTCTTTTCATCACTTACATTTTGGAAATTTGTGTTGATTTTAAATCATTGTGGGGCATCATAATCAATAAATCTTCAGAGCTTCCGTGGCTTCGCCCCTGGACCCAAGCTTCCAAGCAGAGGCGTAAGAATCGGGAGCCAAAGGGGCCAAGGCCCCCAAAGATTTTACAGCAGGGTGGGGGGGGGGCAAGTACCATTTTGGTCCCTTAATAATAAAGGTTATAACAAATTGATTTTGACGAATACAGTGAGATTCCATGGCAAAATTTTAGGGAAATTTGTTTTAATTTTCGTCAAATTTTCTTCATTTTCGGGAACTTCCATAATTTTTTGTGCAATTTCCTTTATTTTTTTAATTTTTGTAAAATATCCTTCTTTTGCGTGAAATTTGCTTCAATCTTTTTGTCATTTTCTTCATTTTTGTGAAATTTGCTTCAATTGTTGTGCAATTTTCTTCATTTTCGTGAAATTTGCTGCAATTTTTGTTCAATTTCCTGGATTTTTCTAAATTTTTTAGATAATTTGCTTTATTTTCAATCAATTTTTCTTACATTTTTGGGAAATGATGCCAAATTGTACCAATATTTCCACTAATTTAACGACCCCTCCCGCCCCCAGTGAATTTTTTAACAATACAATACAATTTATTACAGTGCTCTAGGTCATCTGACCTTTGTCACAAACATAAACGATAAATCAAATGGTACCTGACTGAGGTTCTTGCAACAACCAATAATCAAAGAGAAAGAAACAAACGTCTTGCTTCCATTGCGTGTAAAATAAAGTGTGATAACTGCACAAATAAGTATTTAGAACTAAGTGATAATAAAATATTGCATTTTGATCTAGTTGCGGGTAGAAAGAACTATTTTGGAATAAATTTACAGCGAATTTTTAGAAAGGAATGGACAAATTAAGAGAAAATTGTATTTATCTCCAACTTCTTTTTAATTGCAAACCTGACAAAACCTCAAGTTATATTACAATAACGGCCTTCGTTGACTTCAATTTCAAGGCAATCAAATCGGAATTTGGAGACCAACTTTTTAAGTTTAAAAACATTAGATAATAGGTATGGCTCTGCATAACTTTCTGTTTTAAATTGTACATACTGTAACAACGCAATTAACTTCTAGAATTAATATCACTCAACCAGTTCTGTCTATGTCACAAACTCGCTGCTTAAAATGTTTATAAAAATGTGTAGTGATTCCTTCTCCCTGCACTTTGCAAACATTACCAAACCCAGTTTCGTACAAAATATTTGTACACACAGTCCCCATGATAGCACTCCTTTGTTTCCCAATACTCTTTGTTCTACATAACAATGAGTCTGATACCTGTCTTTATCAAGAATACTAAGTCTTAACCAATTAGTTATTTGCCTTGAATTAGTATTATTTGACTTTTAAAGGAAAAGCGACATACTAGCTGGGCATGCTGGGCGACCATTTGGTCGCCCAGTGAACACAATTCTAATGCACTGGGCGACCAGAATTTTCGCCTTGATTTAACAAAATGGCTGCTCCCATACAGTCGTAGAATAAAAGTTTTTAAAACATACAACCAACGTCATATGAAATCAAGTTTATGCATGTTAAGTCAGAATAAGCTCTCCTTCAATTTTAAAGGTGCTCAAATTTACATGTTCCTTCGCGTCACGCATCAATTGCCCTAGGGGTGATTGTGGTCGCCCTGTGAAATTTCCCCACCCTTTTTACAAATAGTTTTTGAACCGTGATGAGAGGCTCATACATATTGATACTGAGGTTTGTTGGAGCAAATGATAAAATCTGGCCCCCCAATATCAACGACTTTCCTACGCCGCTGCTTCCAAGGCTTCGCCTACGAACCTCTTAATATTTCCCGAATTTTCTCAATTTGCAAGGAAATTCTGCAAATACTTGTCTTCTTTTCATCCCTTAAATTTTGAAAATTTATGTTGATTTTAAACAATTGTGGGGCATAAAAATCAAGAAATCTTCAGAGCTTCCGGGGCTTTGCCCCTAGATCCAAGCTAATTGCAAGGCTTCACCCATGAGCCCCACAATTTGTGCCCGAATTTACTCAATTTGCAGGGACAATTTCACCTCTGCCTGTATAGATATGGTAACCCAAATTTCTAATCGGAGTAGATTTTAACATTAGAATAAAAAGTGTTTTCTTTTCATCAATCTGTCAATCAAATTATCGAACTTTGTGTTAATTTTAAGTTATTTGGAGCATCAAAAACAAGAAATCTTCGGATCTTCTGGGGCTTCGCCCCTCTGGATCCAAACAAGGCTTCGCTCTAAAGGCCTCAGCCGGTAAGCGGGCACAGAGTGTTACGCAGTACCACGTTCGACACTTTAGTTCGACAGCATTGGTGGCAGGTGGAGGAGGAAAGGAAGGGGGAGGTGGGTGATCTGTCCCAACTGCTCTATATTGTGTGATTGTATAGACACATGTATATTTTTTTAATAAGTTGGGCTGGGGGGAGGGTATGATCTGTCCCAACTGCTCTATATTTTGTGATTGTATAGACACATGTATATCTTTGTTTAATAAGTTGGGCAAATGGAAATTTTTGTCAGGCAAATTGAAATTTTCGTCGGTAAAATGGAAATTTTTGTCGGGCAAATTGAAATTTTTGTCGGGCAAATGCAAATTTTCGTCGGGCAATTTGACTTACGCCCCCATGGTCTCAAAGTCAAGTTAAGCCCTGCATAGACGACATCATCCTCATGAGCTTTTGATATCTAAATCAAGTTAAATTAACTTATAATTGCATTGAGTATATTGTTAGTTGATTTTGTTAAGCCATGACACTACACAAGGGCCACGGGGCAGAAGCCGGCTAGTCATCCCTCCCCCTCCCCCCTCTCAACGCTATTCACCCACTTAATTAATCTGTGCAATCTATGCTCCAATTTACTAAATGAAGTTTGAGGTTTTATTTTCATGATGCTTTCCACTTCTACTCAAAGTATAAGCATTACACTTGCTTATTGTTTACAGTGTTGTGCACTCAACACGACCCTTCATTATGCTTTAACACATTAAACATTTTATATATCATTCATCCTATTGAGCTATATTACCCATGTTAACCAAATGTCTTTCGTTTTCTTTTCATGCATTCATCACAGTTACCTGCATAGGCTAACTGTGCTGGATTAATCTCATCAAGCTGGTTATGTACAGGTAACATATTTGTCTATTTCGATGCATGTTAGTGTCATAAGAAAATGTAGCATGATCGATTTACTGGGTTTGATTGATAGCCTGTGGTCCATTTCTGTACGTATGACCAGTCGTATGACCAGAGTATGTTTATATTTTTTTACTTAACACTTTGTCTGTCATCAATTTGTGAATGCATATCCATCTGTCATTGGTGATCACTCATCGTGTAATGTAAGCAACCATGATTCTGCCGTGTTCATTAGTTTATTGAAGTTTTCGACATTGTGGTTAGATACTCCAACGGCACACAGTGCACCCACAGTTCTTTGATCATCAATTGATCCTCTTATTAGTAAATTCACACATGATTATTATTTCCATCCATCCATACGCATTTATATCTGTTCCACCCGATGCCTATTTATCTGTCAGTTAATGTCTTTCTCTCTGCATATTGTCTTAGCCTTTTATCTATCTAACAATCATTTGCCCATTGGTTACTCAGTTTATTCAAGTGGCGAATCCAGCTCCCTCCAGAGGGGAAATGCTTCAGTGTGGTCTAGTGTTTATGGCAAAATGCGGCTAAAATTAATTACTGGGCATGCATAAAGCGTGAGTGCGCGTATCCACACCCCGAATTAAAAAATAATCTACATCCCGAATCAATGAAAAAAACATTCCGGTTCGTACCCCAGATCGGGAAAACAGTTTTGTTCTCCCGATCAGGGAATCCTTTACAGAAATATCCCACAATGCATCTATCCAAAATCAAAGTTTGTATAGGAATAACATAAGAATCAGACACATTTGAGCGCGGGGAACTCAAACACTGCATGACTGCGAAGGGTTAAAAAATTCTTCACGATTTGAAATTATGGCGTATGAATTATCTTTTCACCGTGCGCTTTTAAAATTCACCTTTCGGTTTTCGAGAAATTTGAAGAAAAGTGATGAAATCTTATTATGTGTTACCCTTAAGCAGTCGCGCTTTAACAATTTTTTTTGAAACTATGAGAAATAACTTGGGGATTTGTGAAAATTATTTAGTAATGACTGCGTGATAGTAACGAAGTTGTTTTACTTTTGCGAAATTGAGCATGAACAAAGCAAACTTTGTTACAAACCTTCAATAAAACGACTGATAAGCGTCTACGACTGA
>JAIGNY010000143.1:607500-737500 GCA_020152595.1 Chiridota heheva
TCACCTCAACACCTTTTGATAAATGATAGCGTTATAATTTAACGCTGCGATTATTGGAAATTAAATTTTTAAACTAACGTTAAGCAATAATAATTCCGAAATAGGTTAATCGCTGTCATAATTTCTAAGCAATCAAGGTTCACTGTATGGTCACAGACAGACATGTACATATACCCTATACGTTTATATGAAAAGAGGAAATGTCTATATAAGTGACTGAATATATATATATATATATATATATATATATATATATATATATATATATATATATATATATATATATATATATATATATATATATATATATATATATATATATATATATATATATATATATATATATATATATATATATATATATATATATATATATATATATATATATATATATATATATATATATATATATATGTATATATATATATACATATATATAAATATATATATATATATATATATATATATATATATATATATATATATATATATATATATATATATATATATATATATATATATATATATGTATGTATATGTATATATATATATATATATATATATATATATATATATATATATGTATATATATATAAATATATATATACATATATATATATATATGTATATGTATATATATATATATATATATATATATATATATATATATATATATATATATATATATATATGTATATATATATATATATATATAAATATATACATATATATATATATATATATATATATATAGAAATATATACATATATATATATATATATATATATATATATATATATATATATATATATATATATATATATATATATATATATATATATATATATATATATATATATATATATATATTTATATATATACATTGATTCAAATCATAGAGTTCCCTGATATCAATCAATTGCGATTCAGTGCTTCATTTAATACGTGATGTCTTGAGGTAAACAATTACTATTGTAAAGGGACAGTACGCTATCTTTCTCAAGTTTTTGCAGGATACTTATTAGTATTTGAAGTTATGATATGCAGATGATATGATATGCAGATATGATATGATATATTATGATATGCAATTTAAGATGTACCAACATACTTATGTTTAAAGCAGTCACAAAGGATTCAGTATTAGAATCTTAACTCTCGCTCTAAATAGTTTGATTACCCACATCTACCATAGATATGACCAATATTGAGTGCTGTGATGCTTTAGTGTTTATAAACAATTCCGTTGATGAATTTTGAAAATTAAGTTCCTTAATATTTCATTTCGGAATGATACTATAACACTCGCTCGCTTTTATCGCTCTTATTGGATGCGGGTGAACTTTCTATAGTAGCATTTTGCGAATTTCTATGTTTCTGAACATTTAACAATTGTAAAAGTTGTAGGAGGTCACACTCCTTGCTGAGCTGCTAAAAGTAAATAGGTATTAATTTGTTTAATTAACTAAAACACGTTTGTATCTACATTGGACAATAATCTCACTCTCAATCCTTATTCTCTACTAATGAGTCTATTTCTAATATATATATATAATGCTCTTAAATAATAAGAGACGTTTTGGCAAAAACTTGTATTTTGATTGAAATAATAGTAACCAGTTCATTGGTATTACCTTATAAAAGGTCACCCGAAGTTGCCTCAAGATTGTCTATTGTAATCTTCCAAGATTGACTTTATAAGAATCTCCAAGAGAAAAGCAGATGATCTGAAGAAAAACATAAATTATATTTTGTGATATGAAACCTGGTATAATTGACAGCAGGCCTGTTAAATATTCTGTTATTTTAGAATAGTGGACGCTTCGAGGTCTATGTTTATTTTCCAGTGACATTGAAGCCTCATTTATCAGTTACTACTGAGCTCAGCGCAAGTGTGATTGCAATTTGCCATTACTTATGTAATACTACACTAGAGGGTGATACTTATGAAAATAATTTTGTCATCTTTCCCAAATAACGAACTGTCGCGGAGGAATTGCTGACATTTATCTTACAAGAAGTTGCACAGGAATAAAAGAGTAACTTGTCTCAATGGGGATATTTTATACAAGGTCGAATCCTCTGTAAGCAACAAAAGTCTACGATAGTGATAATTGTTGTCTACTACGATGATTTAATTAGCCTTAAATCCAATTGAGCATGGACTGAAATTAAGTGCATACAAAATTGAGCAAGTACTGCATTACATTGCATATATGTATTGTTTTTTCACCCGGTACCATTTATTTATCAGTTATTACAATAAGAGACATAGATCGACTCAGAACATGCATGCTACTGTATCGTTATCTAAAAAGCCACACTGTTTCCAGGGAGTATAATTGTATTGTTTTGATTTTCGTTTATCTTAAGAAAAACGGATTTTTGCGGATGCCTATACGTAAAAAGAAAGACAAGAAACACACAATGGTCATTTAAATAGGGGTACACATTCAAACATACTCAATCAATTATGGGCCGCATAAGGTCTGAAAGAGATATTTCAAAGTATACCTAAAAGTAGGACGACTCACGCCCTTATAAACGTTTTAGTGATTAACTGAATAAGAGACCAAACTGAAACAGATGTCATTGATAGGTATTTCTTAAAATGAATATTTTGTCTAAAACAAAAGGATATATGACATTTAAACCTTTAAAGTACGAAATGTATGGAGAAAAGATCACGCTCCTTTCCACCATTGGGCATATTAAGCCACCTATGAATTACAATTCATTACCATATTTCCATGCCATTCTTCAGTTAAGTTGTAAAATACTTACCATTCATTCCCTGAGGTGTAAAACTAATTGATATTTGCGAAAAGGATATTCTGGTACATTTTCCACATATTTGATTCATTCTTTATTGGCGATTGGTTTAATGTAGCATAAATCTCAATAAGTTTATAAAATCGAATTATTAATGAACATATGTATCCTTTCTCATTCACTGCGGCGGTTAGCAGTAGCAATTTTTGCAATGTATTTTAATAATGCCGAATTATGATTACCTAATAAATAAACTCTTTGATAATACAGTAACTTATATTCCGACAGCATTTCTTTTTAAAATTACAAACAAATCAAGTTTGTACACTTCAACTGTTTTATGATATACGGAAATTCTTGGATTATTGGCCCTAATTGAATAACGTTGAGTTGTTTTCAAGTTTTTCATACTTAATGAAATTACAACAAAGGTCAAAAAGTCATGTATATTAGCAGATTAATATCAGTCTTCAAATTTCAGACAGAGCACGGAGTAGTTAAAACTTCATGACGAATGTTGATCAAAGGAATTCTCGTGTAGATTGGATGAGATAGAGGCATTGATGTAACTTTGTTCTATAAATACAACCAGGTTAACCTGTCCATACTATTTCTATCTAAGTTATGAGATACAAAATGTTCGAATATTGTTCAATAAATATTCAACACAATATCTATTCATTTTTTACCTTTAACTTTTTAAGTAGAAACAGCAAACACATCACACTGTGACGTTAGACAATTTATCTGTCTTTGTTCCTTTATGGTATCTCCTAAAAGAAAACACCTAGCTGAATGAAATTCAAAAGTCAAGTTTTGTGAAAAAATAACTGTTAAATTACAAACAACATACACGGACGGTGAGGGCGTATTATCCTTTCATGAAGCGTGCTGCGTCATCAAAAGTTAAATAAACTTGATGGATGAGCATAGGTACTATGTATATGTATACCTTTTTCGTTTCTATTTTAACATTGATTTAATTGCTGTATTCATATTTTCTATGAAGCGAGGAGCATCAGTAAACTTATTGCAATGCAAAAGTCAAATTATTACTTAATGAATACACACTTTGACAATGCAGTAGCTTGTGTCTCAACACCATTTCTCTACATATTACAAACAAATCAAGTTTATACGTTTCATTTTTAAAGGAAATTTTGCAAACAAATGGAATCGACAGTATGCCTTAAGAGTTCATTATTATGTACATTCTTCAATACACAGAAGGAGCACATACTACTTAGATATTTAATCACGACAGTAACTTTTTTTAGTCACCCTAAAAAACATAGACCTACAATGATTTCTTTTTATTTGTTTAACGAGATAATCACACTTTTAAAGCTTGTAGCTTTATATTCACGTTGATTCATTTTGGCTTAAAAATCCTTAGTAAACACTTTTATCTTTTATTGATAAATAAGAATAATAATAGTACTTATTTGGCACTTTTCTAAATATCTTATTTTCTACACTAATGCAGTACTTAAGTGCAAGGTCAGTAGGCCTGTGGTGGTAAAGGTTGCTGAAAAAGCAAAACCTACCGTAATTTCTCTACCGTAATTGTATAATTCTTATACAATTGGCACTCGTCAGCAATTAGCTAAAGCTGGAGTCCAATCTATCAAAGTTGGTGATGCTGAAATAAAACCATCTGTTAGTGTAAACAACTTGGGTGTTTATTTGGACAATCACATGTCTATAAATATTCATATTGGGAAGTTTGTTCCAAAGCTTATCACGGTCTTTATAACATTCGTCAGATTGCCAAATATCTTGATGTAGATTCCATGAAAACCCTTATCAATGCTTTTGTTATAATTCACATTAATTATTGTAATTCACTTCTTGTTGGACTACCTGATTATCAACTTTACAGAATTCAAAGAATACTTAATGGTGCTGCTCGGTTGATTTTCAGACTACCAAAATTTTCTCACATTAATGCTGTTTTGAAATCCCTTCATTGGTTACCAGTCAAACAAAGAATTGATTATAAAATTATTTTACAAGTTTTAAGTGCATTAAAGGCCTTGCTCTAAAATATTTATGTGAAATGGTAGTTGAAAAACCATCCCGCTATGACTTTCGTTTCAAGTCCCTATTTGTTCCCCGTATTAAGCACAAAACTCTTGGCGAAAGGGCCTTTGCTTATAAAGGTCCTTGGTTGTGAAATTCACTGCCAACTGAACTCAAATGTATTAATAATGTATCCCTGACCTCCTTCAAAACTAAGCTTAAAAGTTTTTTGTTTAAAAAGACATTAATCTAATGTGCAGCTTGATCCATTGTATTTCTATTTATGTTGTCATTTCTGTATTCTTTTTTTGTTTTCGTATCGTAATTTCCTCCTGTATGTAAAGCGCTTTTGAATGTTTTTACAAAATTAGGCGTTATATAAATTTATGTATTATTATCATTATTATTATTATTATTATTAAAAAACTGGCCTTTCTGCAAAAGAGGACCAACACATTTCATTTCCGTATACATCTATTGTGAATGAAATCAACTTTGTTGCAGCACTTATTCATATCCACAATAGCAGGTGATAGAAGTGATGCAAAATTCGTGAGAGTTTTTATTAACAATTTGTATTATGTGCAAACACATGTACACGCCATGACATGAACACCTGTTTCGTGAGAAAAGCATTGAAAATACTTGAAACAAAACGATAGATGAAGCATAGAAATGCAAAAGTGACCCAAACGCTTTCAATAATACATATTAGAGTTTTATGAAACCCTTAAAGGGTTCAATGGACATGAGGTCCTTCTTTCTGAGATATTCCAAGAGAAATTTGATTCTGTATTTTTCTATTCCAATTGTTTCATGGAAGTATGTGTGTATTTTGGAAGGTATAGGGGAAATGTGACCTCCGGTAAATTACACACAAGAGAAACTATTACTTACAACAAATGTTTTATGCTAGATTAGTAGAGGCACTACTAGGGTTTGATGCTGTAATTGAGTAATAGATATCCATTTTTTGTCATCGATCTTATTGTTATTTCTTTGTTGCACATTTTAAAGTTGAATCTGTTCATGTACTTTTTGCTGTCAGGGTATCAAACTATCATAAACAATAATCAAGATTATTCTACAAAAGTAGTAATCAATCATTTTATAGTTCGTACAAAGTAAAATGTTAATGAACTCTTATTTTTCCATATCGACTGCATTAATCACTATGTAAAATTTATCGCCTCTTATCACCATACAGCGACTTCATCACCCGAAGATTCCTATTGAAAACCTGATTTCTGTCTTGAAATACGAGATGCCCTGTACTTTTCATGCTTAATCGGTAATTTAGAGAGTGCTCAAACCAGATAAGCTCAAATTGGTTTATCTTTTAGGTACTATAGATGTAGCTCTGAAAGTGTAACTTCCCATAAAATCAAAGAGGTCTCTACACCTCACCTGACTTGCATGAACATAACATTCAACTGATGTTTTTACTTTGTAGAAACTCTATCATAACAAAAAAAGTAAGTAAGCAGAAGAAATAAGTAACCCAAATAAATATGTAAACCCAAGTGACTCCCCCCTTTCAAGGATGTGTAGTTTAAAGAAATCTGCAAATATTAATATTGCTAACAAATAGATCACAACAATGTACGCTCGTATTACCCTCATATATGTCTGTATGTCAGTATGTACTGACAGTAAGTCAGATCTGAGTTTCTCCAAAGGGTTAAGTTTGATATTAGTAGCGTAGGACAGACACTGCAAGTATTGTATAATGAACTTTTACTGGGAAGCTACATGCTGTTAGAAAACGTAGACCTTGTTCGGCGATCCAGTTAAAATTATTGTTGAATTGTCTGCAGAATTTTTCTCCAGAGGCCCAATACTGTTGTGAGTTTTGAGGGGGATCTATACTCTTTAGTTTTACCGAACCCAGGAAATCTTAGTGGAAGTAAGAAGAATTTTTTGTGTCGGATGCCAACTTGACAGGAGCCAGATTTAATCATCTCCACGCCTTAATTGTTAATTCACTCAAACTAGCATGTATTACGGAAAAATTAGAGGAGAAAGTGTACTTTAGGTGAGAAATCTCATCCCTTGTGGTGAGAAATAAATCAACATTTTTCTGCTGTATGCTTTTTAAGATTCAATTCTATATCGATTTTTCTCAAGTAAACATATTCCCGAAAGAAATTATTTGGGAAATTCAGCGTAAAACAAAATTATAACGCATTCCTCGGGAGTATAACTTGGTTCGATTAATCACAATGTAAGAAAAAATACGTGATACAATTATATTTCGTTTGATCCTACACTAAAAGGCAGATGTAGGTTACTGTGCCAAAATGAGGCCCACGTATATTTGGATTCGAAACGCCTCGTAATGACTTCATTCTAATTCAAGACCCATTAGAGTGGATAAAGAGTCATACTTGTATGCAAAAGGTACCGTGTTCTACTCTCGTTGCGAGCGCTGCATTGTGTCCTGGAGCAAGACGCTTTACTCTACTTGCTCTGCTGGGAGTTGACCTGCGATGGATTGGCACAATATCTAAGAGGAGTCATTTTCTCGAATCCGCTTACGACAAGGAAACTGGAGATGAACACCAGCCTGGTGCCCTTCATGGATTGAGTATGGACACACTAAAATTCAAGAGCCACTACGTTATAATTAGCCTATATATTAAGATGCCAAAAATGATTCAGTTGATACCCGTGATTGCTGAATATATACATGTAGGCTATGTGAATTACATTTGTTTTCTGTCACTTCTCATTACATTATATGTAAAGTTTTTATAATCATACATCTTCGTTAGATATTTGACATGTTTTTCAATAACGTTCTTTCTTCAAAGTTCTGAAACGTTGATCCCTTCTGATGATGACTCAAAATCTCACTGTTTTGTTATCTGTAGGATAACTGTAGCTATTTCAGGTTTTTGTTATCAAAGTATATTCCTGGTTTTCCGTCTATTCATAAATTATTATCAGAACAGAAATATGATTTTTTTAGTGAATTTCGCGTGCCTTTGTACTAGAAGCAATACTGAAATATATTCGGATTATATTCAGTCAAAACATCTTACTGACGTCAGACGGAACACCATACAACGAACGTAACTATTAAAGCCGGCTTCATTACCATAATCTGTTGCTGTCATCATCTTAATTAAGTATCCTGTCACCATTAAACCCGATTTGCTATCACTAAACATCGTAAAAATTGTTAACAGTTGAAAATTATTTGCTCGACGCGAAAAGACGTCGAATCAAAACTGGGGCGAATAATTGAAATTTAAGCATTTTTTTGTAGATCAATTATCACATCACAAGGATGGATGTTTTTATGACAATACAAAAAGTTGTAAGACTTTACTCAAATGCTTTTAAACTTATTATATTTATTTCTATTTTTAGGAAATCCCTTCGATCTCCGGCTGTGTTGACTTTCCAGGTGCTGACAACCAAGCATTTGTTGTCGACTCAATTATTGTGCAGAATTCGATGTCTGGAAATTCATCTCCTGATGATCCAAATTATTTATCACTCAAAGAACTTGAATATAAGATGCCAAGAAGTAGACAACCTAGCATAGCAGTGGATGATGAGGAAGCCAAATGGCTTGCTTGGGCGTCCAAACAATTTTCGGATATAGCTGGAGAAGATAGACAAATAGATCTTGACGAATTTAAACAAGCTATCGGAGTAAAAGAGGTAGGATCTTAAAAGTTAAACCAAGATGTTATAGCGGGGATGTTTTGAATGTTACAAA
Source organism: Chiridota heheva (assembly GCA_020152595.1). Lineage (NCBI taxonomy): Eukaryota > Metazoa > Echinodermata > Holothuroidea > Apodida > Chiridotidae > Chiridota > Chiridota heheva. The sequence continues at coordinate 616,025 of JAIGNY010000143.1, forward strand.
TTTCTTAAGTTGAGGTAAAAATTCGTCTATTCAAAGTATCAGCGATATATATCAATATACTACAATTTTTGTCTGCGATATTCTAATACCAACGAAGAACTTTCGCAATGCATCTTGGTATTAAAACCATATGTATCTCATACCGTGTGAATTAGTCACGTTATCAAAATATAATTCAGTTCATTCAAAGTTTTATAAATTCAGACTAAAAATTTCTTTTGTAGCATCTTCAAATTTAGCATGTAGCTTACTTATAATTGTGAATCGTCAAAGCTTCCCTTGAATTATTAATGGCATCTCTTCGTAAGACATGTCTGAGTTCCTTCCATCTTCTCTCACGAATTGTTGCGCTTGTCGGTACCATCCTTGTATTTCTATACAAGTAATTATTTAAAATCACTCCTTCGGACTTTTTATTTTGTGTAGGCACCGTTGAAATGTATCTACCTTTTTATTGTCGCCCTCATTTATTCTCCACGTGCATGATCCGTATAGAAGCACAGACATAACATTTGTTTGAAATATTTTCAATTTTGTTCTTAAGCTGTAGTTGCTTGATTGCCAAATGTTGTTTAAAGTGGTGAAAGAGTTTCTAGCCTTGCCTATTCTTTTCTTTATGTCAATCAGCGTTCCGCCATCTTTCATTAGGGTAGCTCCTAAGTATGTGAATTCATTAACGTCATCCACCTCTTCTCCCACAGGCGTTCCATGCGTTATGTATATACTAGTCGTATATATATATATATATATATATATATATATATATATATATATATATATATATATATATATATATATATATATATATATATATATATATATATATATATATATATATATATATATATATATATATATATATATATATATATATATATATATATATATATATATATATATATATATATATATATATATATATATATATATATTAGTATATAGCTTGCCATAACGCTAGGAACGCCTGTGCCTTCTCCATTTACTGAAATAGCATCTTGCTTTCTATGATTAATTGTCATTACCTTTGTCTTGCAATTATTCCTTGTTGGGCATATATATCCTGCATTGGCTTGAAGTCTTTTCTTGTAAATGATTGTTTGACAATAAGCTAGTTCATCGGCGTAATCTAAATATTTTTATTTTAAGTATCTGCCAAATTCTGCATAAAAAACACTCATTTGACCTTTGACCCATGACCTTTGAAGTTTTGACCTCCAATTATTTTAAAATTTTGTTAGAATGTTAAACCCTACCCACGTATGCAATTTGTGCACCCATACACTTTTTTTAAAAGTTTAAAAAGTGCCTTGTTCAAGAAGGAGTTTGATTTTTTAAACATTAGACTATATATCTGATCTTTTCATTAAACTGTTGAAGAAATTATACACAAATATCGTCCTGAAATAGACCAAAATTGTAAACAAATTGGTAAATTTTGCAATGATGAATTTCATGCCTAACATGAGACATTCTTGCTTCACACCTGTTGCAACATGGAACCAATCTTATGATTGTGAATCACAGTCTTATGTTTTGTTACGCTCGGACGTTTAAGATATTTTGGTTTCAGTTTTGAAAACAACTTATGAATGTATGAATGGGAGTAGAATTTGTGTGCAAAATTAAGGTGGCCTATCAGGGACATACAATTTTCTTTTTAATTTGAAATTTGAAATAACTAAAGTTTTAAATTAATTTCAAATGTCAAATTCATTTCAAATTCATAATTCGAAATTTCAAATTGAAAAAAACCCATATATATATATATATAACGTCCCATGGGTGAGTGTTAAAGGTCAGATATCGTGTGAAGACAAAATTGCAACCAACGTTGCTAATTGTTCGAAATATTTACACAATAACTTACAAACAATCAATTACCGCAGTGGAAGTGACATCATTAGTATGTATTTGACCTAATGATGACGGGTCAAACTATTTTCGTGAGGCGAGATTCCCTCTTAAACTATATAATCTGGATTTCGAAATAGCAGTTGCCATCGCGCTTGAAGCCACACATATATTTACAACTATTCCCCCATGTTCTGATGCTGGTTAAGCCATCAAGTTTCTGTCTCACTGACATTTTCTCGATATACTCTTCTTCATATTTGTTTTTATTCTCGTTTTATTTTTTTATATATGCGTTTGATATATTTTTTTCCACGTCCTATTTTTCAAAACGAACATAAAACTTTACACCAGGAACTATAATTTATGTTTAAACGGTTACCTTTTTCGGTTAGCTTTCAGAGAAGATCAATTAATCTTTTTCTTTTTGTATTATTATTTCAATACAATTTGAAATTCTTCCTCAAATGTTGTGAAATATAGGTTTTATTACAACCCGAAGTTGCATTTATCCTGAACTCAATGGGAGTATATTTCTATATCATAATAAAATGATTTAAGTATGACTTAAACGGATAGAATAAGTCCTTTAAAACCATGTGAAATAGATACCTCTTGTTTTTCAAATGTTAACCAAGCAATACAAAAAAACAATGTAGGTAAAATAGCGAATTTCCTAAATGTTCGTATCCTTTATTGAATACCGTATTTGAAACAATGGGAAAGATTGCATTCCAGTAAATTTGAAATCTACATGTTAGTAACGAAAGGAAATAGAAAGTTCAATTTGTAAAATCCAAATATTTAAAATATTGAGAATCAAATAATATGATTACTTTTAACACTTTAAAAGTAAAGGAATTCAAAAAAGAGGAACAAGTCAAATTTATATAGTGTTATACAATGTTCACAAATAGAACCAGGTAGTCTCATATTGATTGTTTTGTGTTTAACAGTTTGAACCGTCCCATTAACATATTATCCTGCCTTATCAATTATGCTTACAACATACTATAATTGTATATTGTAGATATTGACTAACTAACTACCAAAACCACCGAAAATATTTGAACTTGAAAAGTGTCAGTTCGGCTGTTTCTTTTATAATGACTATAAATTTACAGAATTTGTAGAAGGAAAATGTTTAAAAAAGGATTGTTTAAACTAGACCGTTTTTACGTAAACGGAAGAGATATAGGATACCTTATAAGATGTGGGAATGCAAGCGGCAGGTGTGTACTAATAGTAGACTGCATATTATCTGCAGGACAATGTAATAAACCTTACCCACAACGTGGTTGGTAATAAAGACAACAGTTAAATATGTATTTAGTCTACTTTTAAAAGCATCCTTGAGAATTTTTTCTACACATAAATATCTCATCACCCACATATACATATGTGTTGATGAGATATTTTAGTCACTTTGCTGTATAAGCAAATGACTACCTATACCTCCTACACTACAACGCCACACCCTTGATATTAGGGGCTGATGGAGCCCACCAGGGGTCTCATATGATGACCTCATATTAGGGGTTAGAGGTCATAAGTTTTTGGAACGGGAAAAAAGTAGGTGATTTTTGCCTCTGTCCGTGTGTGCGCGCGCGCGTGTGTATGTACATGTGTGCGTATAAAACAATTGATTTTGTGTCGCTTATAACTCAAAACAGTAACACACACGTAAACCAAAATTGGTGAATGGGTATCCCTGGCACGGAAATGTTTTCTCCACGGTTTTGAGGCACACAGGTCAAAGGTAAACGGTCAGAGGTCAAATGGAACAATTTTTGGTGATTGCTGTATCTTTTAAAGAAATTACTTGGTATCTTTACAACTTGCATCGGTGGGTAGGGTTTAATATTCTAACAAAACTTAAAACAATTGGAGGTCAAAATGTTAAAGGTTATGGGTCAAAGGTCAAATAAGTTCTTTTTATGCAAAATTTTGCGGACTTTTAAACTCAAAAAGTACAAGACTTATACCAATTCTATGATGTACCATAACACCTTGGTACATGAATTTGTGTTCCGTATAGACTCTGGGGTCAAAATGTCAAAGGTCATAAAACTACTGACTTTTTTCACCATTTCCTCTATAGTTATGGAATGGTAAGGGTGACGTGAGCGTCAATGGTGTTATACAGTAGGGTACGGTAAATGTGAAAAATTTCAGAAAATATTTCAGTGATTATTGTCAGGATCAGAGGTCTGAGGTCAATTATGTGATTTAAGTGGTAATTATGTACTAATTTGTACATGTTTGCGCCATTTTTGAGTCAAAAAATACAAGGCCTATACTAACCTTATGTTGTACCATGATACCTTGGTACATGAATTTGTGTCACCGTAGACTCTGGGGTCAAAAAGTCAAAGGTCTGTTTGTACTCGCATGCGCAGTACAATCCATCAAGATGCCTAAAGAAAGATAGGCAAGCCTGTCTCAACATCTGCTTGTACTCGAGCTCGCATGGTCAGTGTAATCCATCAAAAGTCACAGAGCTATAGTGACCCTGAGCTATTTCTCCAACTATGCTGTACGCTTAAGGTGATGAAATCAGCAACGTAAATTAACCTGTCTGAGTTAGATGATTGACAGCTTTTTTAACCAATCGCCGCATGAATTTGCCTAGCAACAAAATCTGCTAACTAAGTGGGGTAAATATCCTACGCGGTACTGCTACAGTACAACTAGCTACCGGTGCGCGCTCATATAGTCAATGCAATTTACTGTACAACACAAATTTCTGCACATAGACTGAGTGACGGCAAAATGGTGAACAAATATTGCGCGTACGGGCCCACTGCGGGTTTTGTAAATCTGATTGCTGTTATACCCAGAACACTTAGTAAACTGTATTTTGTTTATCCCTTTTACTAAAAGCTCTAATGATTCGGAGAAGTGCCATAAATGGACCAAAGCTTGCGGCAGCCTCGCGAACTTTTAAATTTCAATGCATTGGTTATGCCTGTGACTGCGGATTTGGGGATTGTTTGCCCCCCCCCTTCTCCCCACCTAGCTACTGCGTTGCTATGGTGGGTGTAGCTTATTTCGTAATTCAGAGATGTTAATTGCTTTCTTGTTATCTCGTCACCCACATACACATATGTAAGGATGAGATATTGTAGTCACTTTGTTGTATAGGCAAAGAAGTGCCTGTACCTCCTACACTACATAGGCTCCCCCTCCCCTATTGATAATAGGGAGATGGTGTGGCCCACCATATGATGGTGAAGTCTCATATGATATGATGACCTCATATTAGAGGTTAGGGGTAATAAACTTTTGGAACGGGAAAAAAGTAGGTGATTTTTGCCTCTGTCCGTGTGTGCGCGCGCGCGTGTGTATGTACATGTGTGCGTATAAAACAATTGATTTTGTGTCGCTTATAACTCAAAACAGTAACACACACGTAAACCAAAATTGGTGAATGGGTATCCCTGGCACGGAAATGTTTTCTCCACGGTTTTGAGGCACACAGGTCAAAGGTAAACGGTCAGAGGTCAAATGGAACAATTTTTGGTGATTGCTGTATCTTTTGAAGAAATTACTTGGTATCTTTACAACTTGCATCGGTGGGTAGGGTTTAATATTCTAACAAAACTTAAAACAATTGGAGGTCAAAATGTTAAAGGTTATGGGTCAAAGGTCAAATAAGTTCTTTTTATGCAAAATTTTGCGGACTTTTAAACTCAAAAAGTACAAGACTTATACCAATTCTATGATGTACCATAACACCTTGGTACATGAATTTGTGTTCCGTATAGACTCTGGGGTCAAAATGTCAAAGGTCATAAAACTACTGACTTTTTTCACCATTTCCTCTATAGTTATGGAATGGTAAGGGTGACGTGAGCGTCAATGGTGTTATACAGTAGGGTACGGTAAATGTGAAAAATTTCAGAAAATATTTCAGTGATTATTGTCAGGATCAGAGGTCTGAGGTCAATTATGTGATTTAAGTGGTAATTATGTACTAATTTGTACATGTTTGCGCCATTTTTGAGTCAAAAAAATACAAGGCCTATACCAACCTTATGTTGTACCATGATACCTTGGTACATGAATTTGTGTCACCGTAGACTCTGGGGTCAAAAAGTCAAAGGTCTGTTTGTACTCGCATGCGCAGTACAATCCATCAAGATGCCTAAAGAAAGATAGGCAAGCCTGTCTCAACATCTGCTTGTACTCGAGCTCGCATGGTCAGTGTAATCCATCAAAAGTCACAGAGCTATAGTGACCCTGAGCTATTTCTCCAACTATGCTGTACGCTTAAGGTGATGAAATCAGCAACGTGAATTAACCTGTCTGAGTTAGATGATTGACAGCTTTTTTAACCAATCGCCGCATGAATTTGCCTAGCAACAAAATCTGCTAACTAAGTGGGGTAAATATCCTACGCGGTACTGCTACAGTACAACTAGCTACCGGTGCGCGCTCATCTAGTCAATGCAATTTACTATACAACACAAATTTCTGCACATAGACTGAGTGACGGCAAAATGGTGAACAAATATTGCGCGTACGGGCCCGCTGCGGGTTTTGTAAATCTGATTGCTGTTATACCCAGAACACTTAGTAAACTGTATTTTGTTTATCCCTTTTACTAAAAGCTCTAATGATTCGGAGAAGTGCTATAATGGACCAAAGCTTGCGGCAGCCTCGCGAACATTAAAATGTCAATGCATTGGTAATGCACGTGACTGCTGATTTTGGGATTGTTCCCCCCCCCCCCTCCCCACCTAGCTACTGCGTTGCTATGGTGGGTGTAGCTTATTTCATAATTCAGAGATGTTAATTGCTTTCTTGTTATCTCGTCACCCACATACACATATGTGGGGATGAGATATTGTAGTCACTTTGTTGTATAGGCAAAGAAGTGCCTGTACCTCCTACACTACATAGGCTCCCCTCCCCTATTGATAATAGGGAGATGGTGTGGCCCACCATATGATGGTGAAGTCTCATATGATATGATGACCTCATATTAAAGGTTAGGGGTAATACACTTTTGGAACGGGACAAAATTTGTGATTTTTGCGTCTGTCCTTGTTTGTGTGTATGTGTGTGTGAGGGGGAGGGGGTTGTATGTGCATGTGTGCGTATGCAACAATTAATTTTTGTGTCGCTTATAACTCAAAAAATGTAATACACACATGAACAAACATTGGTGGAAGGGTACCCCTGGCGGAATTTTTGTCTTCAATGTTTTAGGGTACAAAGGTCAAAGGTCACAGGTCAAATGGGACAATTATTTGGTGATGGCTGTATCTTTTGAAGGAATTACTTGGCATCTTTACAAATTACATACGTGGGTAGGATTTAACATTCCAACAAAATTTAAGAATATTTGGAGGTCAAAAGGTCATGAGTCAAAGGTCAAATAAATGCTTTTCTGCAAAATTTGGCAAATTCTTAAACTTAAAAGGTACAAGACCTAAACCAACTCTATGTTGTACCATGACACCTTGGTACATAAATTTGTGTTCCGTAGACTCTTTTCACCATTTCCCCCTATACTTATGGAATGGTAAGTATGACGTGAGCATGAATGGTGTCATACAGTAGGGTGTGGTAAATGTAACAAAATTCAGAAGTTGTTTTAGTGATTAGGGTCACGGGTCAGAGGTCTGAGGTCAAATTTGTTATTTTTGGGGGTAGTTAGGTACTAATTTGTACATTTTTGCGCCATTTTTAACTCAAAAAGTACAAGACCTATACCAACCCTATGTTGTACCATGATACCTTGAATTAATTTGTGTCCCCGTAGACTCTGGTGTCAAAAGGTCAAAAAGTCAAAGGTGTACTTCCATGGGCAGTACAATCCATCAAGATGCCTAAAAAAAGATAGCCAAGCCTGTCTCAACATCTGCTTGTACTCGAGCTCGCATGGGCAGCCTGCAATCCATCAAAAGTCACATACTGACCTTGTTAACTATTTCTCCCACTATGCTGTACGCATAAGGTGATGGGATCAGCAACTCCGTGAATTGCTTTCTTGTTTGTAAAAAAAGTACCTTTGTGAATATGTATTTATAACGGTGACCTTTAATGTTCACTATTTTTGTCAGACTGTGAAAAGGCGTATCATTTTGTTTTTGCATCAATGAACGATACGCTTGACTTGTAAAATATCTGGTAGCATGCGCATCGTGAAAAGTTTGAACATTTTTACAGACGAACAAAAACCTTCCTCATAGAGTTCAGCTATTTTGACTGAAGTAAGAATAAATTAGTCGATTTGCAATTTTGACTCTTAAAGCTGGCTTATAATCTGGTTGAAGGATTTGGAGCGAAACTTGAGGGTCTCCTAGTACTAAATGCAACAGCATGCATGGTAGATTATTAATTATAACGATTTGGTACATGTAAGTCGAACAGTTACGATCATAGTATGGAATATATGATAACTTGTTTTCATATTTTTCATTAACCTAATGTAGGAACATTAGTGGTTGCTCAGTCCTGCAACATGATTTATGAACTTCGAATTGATTTTCAAATTACATCCGATCTTATCATTTAAATTTGAGTGTCTTCGCAGTAAAAAATAGAATTCTTGTGTCAAAATGGACTAGAAAAAAAAATACTTGACTGTGCTTTAGATTAAAACATTTTTAAATATATTATTTTCAACTTTATAAATTAAAATGAGGCACGTGCCCAGCCTTCAGGTATGTTGTCAATTTTGAAAATAGAAATCCATTTTGAAATTTAAAGCACTTGTGGGTAATTAAAGCAACCATTGAGATTACTATTCTGTTTTATATGGATTAACATTCACTTTCTGTTTTTTGTAGTCGTTTTTTGCAGAGCGCTTTTTTGCCCAATTTGATGCAGATGGAAGTGGATATATTTCACTTGATGAATTGCTGGATGGTTTACACCTCCTTACAAAGGGTGACCCAATCGACAAACTACGATTCCTTTTCAAAGTTTATGACGTCGATGGTGAGTTTACTTAAGAAAAAACCCCATTAAAATGCAACTATTTACATTGATAAACTATCAATGATATAACTTTTAGAAGCTAGTTTGGAATTCTTACATTACATTGTAAGTGATACAAAAACGTCTGAAAAAATTACTATACAATGTGCACGCCATTTTATCTTTTTTTAAATTTATTATCTGGTTTTCGGTAAAAGAAAGTGTATTTTCTTGTTGATTTATTGTGGTAATGCTAGATTTCATGGATTATGAAATGAGTACCTCTTTTCCCGAAATATCTACATATAAATTACTGTTAGTCGTATATACACAAATTTCGCGAAAGATAATTGATTAAACTTTTCTTCACACGCAACAACGCAAAGCAGCGTCTGCTGACTGGCGGATATATACCACATGTGATGTCAGTTTTGTAGGATATTAGATTATTAAGTAGCATGGGATCTAGTGGGTATGAGCTTCTGATTCTTAAACGGATATGGTAAGCTGCCCATTCGATTAATTGTAAACATGATATCTCCGTTTTAATTCTCAGAAATATGATGTTGCTGAATGTTACATACATTAATAACGATTGTATTGAACTTCTTTTACGGGCTTTATCATATTAACAATCCTCCAGAAGAAAGTCCAATGTCCTGTAGCAAAATCATATTATCCTTAATTCATCTTACATGTGTTTTACTATGTAATTTAAAACGGATTATGCTTTACAATGTAGTTTTTATATTTGAATGCAAAAACCTGTTTTCATTATCAATATCTTTGTTCCCATCTTTTTTAGCTCATATTGTCTACCAACTTTAGCGTGAGAGGATGGAAATATTATTCTAGATCAAACCATGATTAGCCGACTATAACATAATTTAATTCAATTAGTGTCGTATTTTCTCGATATTTTGGCATCATCGTTCTATTACAATGATTAGATTATGATGCTTCCTTTCATTGTGATAAACGTATTTATTTCAGCTTTTCCTTCGTTCTTCTCGATGGCTATCACCATCTGTGAACATAAAATTATTTCCTTTAAATCTGTTTAGATTTTAATAAATAGAAATCGATATTTGAATATAACCTTAAGAGTGCATTTAGCTTTCCGCAAAGGATATCTCACCATTAAGAAATCACTACTCTTCTTCCCCAGGTACGTAGTTTGGAGGATTAGTTCAGTGGTCAAGCATTTCCATATCATATTAAAGAGGACTTCAAAAGAAACAAAACAAGAAAACATTCTAAAATCTTATTCCGTTAAGGAGATATTTAAGTTCAAAGCTTTCTCTTATTTGTGTAAAAACGACTGGTGTAGTAAGTCTACTATGGAAAGTTGGTGTCTTAATTCTCTTATCTTAACAGTTGTTAATGTATTTTAAAGAAAGTTTATTTAATTTGTTCACTTTTAAATCATTTTCCCTCGAACTTTCTTCAGATGGTACATTATAAATACCCTTCCTAGATTCAGTTTCACTACTTTTTTGACATCCTATGGGTTTTAAGCTACACAATTGCAGGACAAAATATGATAGAGTCTGAGTCTGATTTTAGTCGTTTCTGCACAAATGATACCAAAGTTTAAACTTAAATATCTCCTTAAGGGAATAAGATTTTTGAATGCTTCACTATTTTGTTTCATTTGAAATCCTCCTTCCTCCTATAAGATAGACTTGCTTGACCCCTGAACTTATCCTTTAGACAGTGGATTTGATCTCAATAGTCTTAATCATGCACCTAAAACTTCATTGCAGACAATGTTTTACTTCAAGAACAATGATAGTGTGCTTATTGAATTAATCAAAAACCGGAAGAAATTAGATACTCTTGAAAAAAACATTCATTATATAACTTTTTTAATGTGCATGTATTTTAAAGTGTGGATCTGTTCAAGGGCTGGAAAAGTACTGACAGCTTATATTGTTTCAATAGTAAAACAAGCGTCAATCTGTTTGTATAGTCCTAGCATGAATCTGTTATTTAGATAAACAACAGATTCCTGGTTGATTCCTAGTGATTACATTGTAAGACAAAAGAAAATAAAGTTTCTGTTACTGCATTCCAAACATACAATTTACTTAAATTTCAGAATTTGCATAATGTATGTACAATTTTTTTATATCGAAATAAAGGGGTGTATGGACCCATCGCCCCATAAATATTACTGTGCCTTTACATATTTTGACACAATGAGAAACACTTATGAGTTTAAGAGACAAAGTTTTAATGTTTTAATAATATCATTATATTTTAATATCATCATATTTCAGCATAATTTCTTCAGGAGAAATATCAGTTCAAACAATGATTGAAGAAAAGCAAATGGAATTTAATCGAAGTAGAATATATATATATATATAATCTCTTCCCTCGCAGTATTTATCCACAAGTCAATTCGACATCTGAGTTTGTTGATACATTTCCGAAGACAAAAGTATGCCAACGGCCTTATTCTCACCATAGTATTTTTATTTCATATTGACTACATATTCTACCTGTTCTTTCTAAGCTGAGGCCTGAGGTAAAATATAGAAAACCAAAATTAATTGCTCTTTCTATGGATATTGGTTTAAGTTTTCTTGCAAAAAAGATCAGATTTAGGCACATAGTGAGAACATTTTGCTAGAAGTTATTAATGAAAAGAACAATTTTAATTCTCTTATCGTATAATTTGTTTGATCTACTTACATTGCCCCTGATTTTCCAATTCAGTTGGTGAAGAATGGTGTTGAAATGATTATGTTCGATGGATGTTTAATTTTGTTGGTGATTGGTCTGGTACAGAAACAATCTGGGCATCAGAAATCGCACCCCTAAGTTAATAATGAAGATATCGGGACAGTGTTGATATAAAACATTAAGAAAACAAATATGATATGGATGTAGAATACTACGACGAATCGTATCTGCGCAACACCATTATTCTTCTTACAAGACATTCGCGTCCTTCCCCGAGTTTTGTTGGTGATTAACTTCTTCACCAATCTATTGAAAACAATGTTACCTCATTTCGCCAATGAAATCAATATTGTGAGTAAACGAGCGTATTCAATTTAAAACTTTTCAAATTTCATTCTTTTCTTTTATCATTAACCCACTTCAGTGATTTTTGCCGTAAAGTAAATATAAGTTTCACATTTTAGATCACAAATTTTAAACAGGAAGCATTGTTTTACATTCATTTTTTACATATCGTTTAAAAACAATTCCTTGATTCAGAACAATTCCATGCACAGTATCAGAGAGTAACAGACACTGGATATAAAGTACCATATAATGTTTGAGGATATGCATTTTCAAACCATTTTATATACATTAAATTGTATGTTTTAGCTTTCGTGACATTCTTAGGAAATTTACATACCTAATAAATTAATATAAATCAATATCATTACCACTATGCTAGGTGCAGTGGCTTAGTTGTTCAGGAGTCATGCTCGTATGCGAAAAGTACTGGGCTCGAATTCCGTTGCGAGCGATGCATTGTGTCATAGAGCAAGAAGATTTACTCTACTTCTTCCAGGCCACTCAGCTGTGAAATGAGTACCAGCATTGCTAGGGAGTTAACCTGCGTTGGAGTGACGTCATATGCTTTTTGCCATTTGCGCCATGGAAACCGGGGATAAGCAACGGCCCTGGCTTTGATGGATATTTTAAAGAGCAGTAATGCACTGCATAGCTTAGTGTTAACTATTCAAAGCTTTATTCTTCATAAAATTGATACGTTCAAAAGTAGTCTTTGCAATTTCAGCATGAATTTGTATAACAGTCCGTATGTAACAAAAACAACAAAACAGCAAATCAGAGGGGAAAAGGACAAACTTAATAACTAGGCTGTCGTTAACATAGGCATTCATCGGCATCCATCCCTCTGTCCCCACTCTCAATTAGTTGGCGTGCTTCAAGTATAGTAAAACACGTGAAAACGACACGCATTAAGATTATGTATGTAAGTAAAATGGCTTTCAAACAGACTAAAACGAAACGACAAAAGTGTAGGTTAGAAATCATGATACAGGCTTTTGATGGGATATTAAATCAATATAGTGTTTTTGATACTGTTCAAGAAGCGGTACTTCTATAAATTTTGCTGTACCCTTTCACAAATCACCTTTAAAAACTATTTATTGGATATTTGAAGAGATTAAACATCGTAAAAGGAAGGACGGAAGTCTAAAATATTTTGTTAATTACCAAAAGATAGATCCTCAGCTTTAAGTTGATTACTTGCAACTATCAATGTCTTCTTAAATTCATACCTATCTTCCTTACTTGCATGGACATTACACAGAGTAGGTTTTACATCAGTAGTATTGGCGGGCGAAACCATCCTTGGACTCACATTCATGCTTTGTTGTCATTTGTTAAGACTAGATTGCAAATCCATGTTTATTTTAAACCTAGAGTTGACAAAATTGAATTAAGTTGCCCAGAGATGACATTTTGGAAGGATAGTTATTGATTGACTGATATTGCTATAGGATTACGAATTTTCTTTGGAAATGATACAATGATGTGTGCTATCGATCGCAAAGAAAAAAACCAAAATGCCAAACTTCCAAAATATATAGAGACTATCAAAGCAAGAATTTAATTTCGGTATCTGAATAAACCGTAGATAATAATCTTCAAAGTGAAGTAACACTTTAACTGAAATCTGTTACATTTTGTGCAAACCCAAACTCATTTTGATGAATGACATTTTTTAGAGTTCTTACAAAATTGTGATTGTTACAACGATCTGATAGACTTTTTGTTATCGACAATAAATGTATTGAGTTTATTCATTTCCAATTTTTATAGAGTTTTATTGGCTTTATATCTTTTAACTCTAGTTTAGTCTTGCTTTTGCATTTGCAAATTGTGATTATAATTGAAAGTGCTAATTGTATCTTCCTACGTAAAAACATCTAAAACACCAAAGAAAAGATTAAAGCTTTAGACATTTTTATGGATAACTAAAAATAGCAAATGTGTTTTTAGCCTTGAAATTCCATGGTGTTTTCAAACCAAGAAGTATTTGTTACTGCACATCGCACATCATGTTTTTTAATATTTGTTATTACATACACCATTGGAACGATACTAGTATATATGCATATAATATCTTTCTAAATTTATGCCTCACTCTCATACTGTTGAATACCTGGGTAAGAATAACCCCCGTAAAGTATGGATTCCGTAGTACTTCAGTTTGTGTTGATGACAATTGAAATTGTTGTTGCGGAAATCTAATTTGTTTGATATAACATAACAAGATGACGAAATAAAAAAGACTAGTCATCCAATAAAAACCCAAACTATAACATCACCACCACAAAATAAAACTACAGGAAAATATCAAAGACACCCAGAGTATGTAAAGAACTAATCAATATTGATTTTAAAATTGTGAACAAAATTGAACCATTGGAGAAAAGTTTAAGCCCTGAACATCAATGGGTGAAAATTGTCCTTATTACGTTTCTTTTTGTATTCTTCGTTAAGAGAATCACTGTGTTTTTAATTTTATTTTTAGGTAACGGTTCAGTGGACCGAGATGAACTAAAAACTGTCCTGAAATCATGCATGGAAGAAAGTGCCCTAAAGTTGAATGAAACCCAGCTGGAAGAATTATCAAGTGCTTTATTTGAAGCAGCAGATACAGACCATAGCGGGGCGATCAGTTTTGACGAACTGAAAGAAGAGTTGGAGAAAAATCCAGATGTCTTGGAAAATCTCACTATAAGGTAAGATGCAGTATAGGTCATCTGTAAGAATAAACATTTTCGGATTATAATCCGGACGTCATCTACTTGCCTTCAACAATGCCAAGTCTGGGGTAGGGTGTTTTGATGACTGTGTTTCCATATTAAATAAAATAAAAGTGTGTTTTCTCCACAATTATTTTATTCAACTTACGAACGCCTTTGATATTGGGGCTGAAGACGAGAATGACGCAGTTAGTTCTTCCAAAGGCGCCCTTACGGTTGTATGCAGGGGGCAGAGGCGAAGTAATCACAAGTCCTACCATTTGGGGGCATTTATAGTTAAAGACTAATTCCCATCAATTCTTATTTTTGTTTTTGTTGAAAACTGTAAGGCTTAGCAAATTTTTCTTGATGGAGTGATGCTAGATGCGAATGTCTTTTTATACCTGTTGGTACATGTATGTTATCTGCAGAAGAGACATTAACAATATGCCACTTCCAAAAGAACTGAACTAAAATCGAAATCAAATTCTAGATTTGAAGATTTGTGTGCGGAACCAGCCATCTGGAAAAAGTAAGCGTCGTCCTTAACGGGTCTTTTTGACAAAACTGAACTGACAATTGCATTTGCTCACACCGACCAAAACTCTCAAATTAAAAATAAATAGAGATTCTTACCTCATTGAGAAAGCTTTAAATACTTTTTTTCTACGCCCAGTCAATACGCCACGGCCGTTTTATTAACCAGTCGTGGAGCACTGGTTAGAGACCCACCGTGAATCGACCCCGGAATTATTGATAATGATATTATTTTCACTGATTTGTATAATTTATTATGTTGTTTTTTAAGAGGTGAATGAGTAGCAACATTTATTGGTCTGAACATTTATTCAAAAGTGAATTTGCATATAGTTTTATACCAATATTCTTTTACTTTGAATGCAATCAGAAGGTATGATTAAAGTTTGTATTTACATTTTGTTATATTGAATTTTGAGTACAACCAGATATGTTTGCTCAGCAGCAGGATGCCAGTTTGTTAAAGTTAGAAAGTTTCGTTTGTTTATGATATGGTTTCTGTAGCTGCAAATGACATTAATAGGTCTGAACATTTATTCAGAGTGAATCGTGCACTTGACCAGCTAACATTCAAGCTGTCTTGTATTTAATTATATCGAGGAGTCGGCAATCTCTACCTGATACTCTAGCCCCACAGGCACGCTAACCTTTTAAATGATTCAGAGCAAATAACAGTTTGCAGTGTCTAAGCAAAAAATGTCATCAATAGCGATCTTTTTAATATTTTCACGAGAGTGAACGAAAATGCATCTAAAGCCAGTAAAATATTAAAAGAAGTCGACAAAATTGCAGTACTCCTCATCAATCAAATATAAATTTCCTTAATTGGCAAAAATAGGCCGAATATTAAAGCCTATTAATTAAGTCTTTGACATTTTGTCTGTTACACA
This sequence comes from Chiridota heheva, assembly GCA_020152595.1. Classification (NCBI taxonomy): domain Eukaryota; kingdom Metazoa; phylum Echinodermata; class Holothuroidea; order Apodida; family Chiridotidae; genus Chiridota; species Chiridota heheva. The sequence goes on from JAIGNY010000143.1 coordinate 631,977, forward strand.
CCACAACATAATAGTCCTATCTGCTCCTTAAACCTCCCATTTAATGTTCGCTTCATCAAAGAGAGAGGGAGGTGTCGGCTTGATGTGAGTGGAATATGGTTAAGCTGTTGCTACTTCCCCTTCCTACTTCTTCCCTGATTGAGTGTGTTATTGATACAACTAGGAACATGTTTCTCTGAATGTTCTGTAGGTTTGATGACATATATCTGGAGCATTTAGAATGAACACGAGTGTAAAGATTTCATATTCACCAGAAAATTCTGAACAAAGTAATTCTTAGATTTAAACAGTAACACCTAAAGTTTCGGACTAAACAAAACTTGTAAGAATGTTTAATGAATGCAAAATTTGTGATATATGAATAGAGGACAGCTCAAAATGATTCATGTACAGTAAGACAAAATAAATTCTGTCCTAAATTTCAGGTACAGAAAATCTTTTTTTCTCCTGCTAATTGGGAAAGGAAGTATAAAATCTGCTCTCATTCAAAGAACGGTGGTGAAGAATTAAAAATCAATTTTATAGGTTTTTCGGTTCTAATGTCACAAAATTACAATAAAATGTACATAATCTATTATAACAATATTAAAAATGTTGTACAACGGTCCATTATTAACCAATTTTTATAAAAATTTGTTGCTATTTTTAAAGTTTATAGCATATTTTCTTCCAATGACGCACAAATTACTACCTGTACACATATCTTTAAAGACTACTGATGGGCATGGTTAACAGAACAGAGATTTTGCGATACGGGAAATTTGAGATGTGTCTTAAGGTGAAGTGTGGTACATTTTGAAAGATGTCACTGGTTTGATCATGGCGATGTATTGCACTCGTTTGAAATAAAACCCTTGTTCTTCGGAAATTTTTGATAATAATGTAATCTAAAATAGATGTGCTTTTAAAATTGCGATAATATTACTTGTGTATGGTTTACTGAGAGATGTTGCAATTCCCAATGTGTAGCGTGTTCCTATATTCAAGTAGTCTGTGGATTGTAAAATGTATAACGAAAGAAAGATGTATCGTCTATTGGCGTGGATTTGGGAATTTCTGCTAACGGTTAACAGTTTAATATCGGACATATTACTTCAAACATGAATATTATCATCAATTATTTGTTAAAATTATGTCATATATTTGGCTATAAAGTACATTACCCGGGAATGCTATTGAAATAAGGGAACTTTCGGTAAACAGAAGATGTGTGTATTGAGTAATTTGATCAGCCTACTAGTAACATGTGAAATATATGAAACATTTATATTTAAGTCACGAAACTGTTAAGTGAACATTTCGTCAGCCAGTTAGGATATTGCACAATAAGGTGGCTTTTTTCGAACCATTTAATTTAACTCAAAATTATACAGATGGGTAATACTTAAAAACAATCGTCTGATGAATAATATTATCATATCATACATTGTGTTTGATATATTGTGTTAAATAAATGCTTTAAATTAAATAGAATTAGAAAAAAAATGTTTTGTGATTAGTTCAATTATAATTGAGAATATCTTTTTGTTTTGGAATGATGTACAAAATCAGATTATCAGATTATATACAAAAAAGGAATTTTCACGAAGGGTGCTGCACGTAAGAAATTCAATTAAGGGTGATTTAAGCTAAGTGATAGCAGATAAGATTACCAAAATTAAAAAAATATTTTTTCCTCCAGTGACTCCATTTGTTATTTTACTAGAGATAAAATGCTGTCTATACTTGTACTCAAATCCCCTCTGGGAGTTTCAAACAATTTTTAATATACGCATTCTTGCCTGATACTTTGCTTAAGTGAATGTTGCATTATTCTAAGTGGCACATTTGTCTTTTTTTGACAGAATGGTAATGGAACAATTACTTTCAGGTAAATACCTTTTTATTGCATGGCACGTACAGCGTGTGGCAAAAGGAGCTCGGTTTTATTTTGACTGAAAAGGGAAAATATATACAGGGACAAACAGTTGACTGACGAATCAACGTTTAGTTTATTATTCTATCTGGTGTCAAGGTTGCTTGAAGAAATGGAATGGGAAGACGAAATCTCTTGGAACAAACCATAATTACTCCGAAAATAAATCTAGTGTGAACTGATTGATGTTGCCAGAGAAAGCTTAGTTGCAAGCAGTTGTATACGTCTTGATTTCTAACCAAGTTAACTGTGTTAATCTGTGTCTTAGAGCTCCAGGCATTGTCGATAGAACAGACGATAATGTTACAGCTACTTCAGAAGGGGTGTTAGTTGGTGAAACAGATAACGTCTAACCTGCATTATAACAATTATCTAATCAGATTGAATATGAGTGTATAACAAGATTGCAATCAAGTGGATTTGATTGCATAGGCTCTTCCATTACTTTCCAACTATTTTGAGTCTAGGTGTGCATTCATTATCATACATCAATATTGAAAGAATTCCACCATGTGTTGTAAAATGAAAAATCCTAGTTTGCATTTATCTCAGTTGAACTTTTAAAAGTACATCACATCATGAATCATAAATTATATAAATTATATCGCAATATTGATGCAATTACCTAGGTACAAGATGCATTTTATATTATGTCGTTTAAAGAGCTTCGTCTTATTTCAAATAATGACTCTTTTACATACTTAACAATACATTTTATAATTCCATATTCAAATTGTGTTGCAACTAACACATGAGGTTAATACTGTCAATTTTGTATTCTCGTGTAGATAGTGGCCAGTCAGTAAATTTCTCTCCATAAAATGTGGTTCGTGAGGTGCACATCAATAGAATATTTGAATATTAATGAAAATACAATATTTCTACCTTGCATTATCATATGTACATTGGCGATGTTCACATGTGCCTGGATTAAACAGAATACAGACGAGTTGGCTCTTTGTAAGGTAAACAGTCTGATTGGTATATAAATGAAAGGCCATCCATTGTGCCTGAAAAAAATTTGGCATAAGGGATTATGTGTAGATGATAGATGCCATTCAAACGAAGAAACAAATGTTTTCAATTTTAGATATTACTATTGGTATACTTTCGTTACAATAGTTCATCCTAAACAACAGCCTGAAACCAGGGAATTGCAACATTGCAATTCCTGCTGAAAACATCTTGTTTATTGTAGAACGCAATTCATAAAGTTACTGATCCAACTTTGCGAAAGATTTAAGATGATATGTACTTAATTTTTAATTCCTTATTGCCTAAGACTCTAATCCTGCTTTCCGCTTCCAAATGTCTAAAGTATCAATTGACTTAGAACTATCAACTTCTGATTTACGGTTGAAATTACAAGACGTGTATCTTTCAAATTTTATCTCATACCCAAAGCAAAATTAATTAGGCTTACTTGACACTCTGGTATAAGTAGTAACCGATTAGTAGAAATCTACAAGTAGTGGGAGAGTAAAATTCTTTGGTAGAGAGATGTGTTTATAAAAAGGCAGTGGAAGTAGAAATAGAAGGTAGTGAAGATAAGTTAATTTATTGATAATAAAAGCACATAATACACTTACTTTTGCTGCAATTGAAATCTTAGGAACTATTTTAAGGAAAAGTATTATAGGAACTTATACCAGCGTGCACCTTCGTAGAAATAATTTAATATAATAATTTTGTGTACACATGAAATTATCAAAACACACTCTTAAAACTTTGTGTCACATCATTTGGGATTAAAAACTTTAATCGCATTTATAAAGAAATACAGCATAATTCTTATGTCCCTATTGGGGAAATTAGGTCATCATGAACAATATTTCAATACAGAATTGAATAAAATGGCAGCCCTCATGTGTCAATTTAAAACATGAATAACTTAAGATTGGAATGAGATTTTGATTGTGCTTGGCAGTTGGTTATCAAATGAAATAATGGTTGTATTAGACTTTAAGTCTCCTTTAAGGTAACAATATAATGTTTCATCTACACACACGTGCTTTATGCACATGTAAAATGTACACTCACTCTGGCTAGTTTTAAAGTTAACACGCTTATCTATAGGTATAAAGTTAAGATTTTTTATTTGATCAATTGAACAGACAGATCTAACACACCGACATTTTGTTATTGCCAAGAATGCAAATATTAAGTGAATACATTTCACTTGTGGAGTAATTAAACAAGGAAGTGCATATAGAATATTGGTCAATGTCACGGTAAATTTGTAAGTATGCATGTATTAAAATCAAGAGTAAGTTTCCATTTCTATATTTCCTTATTTCCATATGATCTTTTATTACAGTGGATACATTATGAATGTACTCAAAACGGATCTTTGAAAGCTGAAGACACACAATAACAGTCGAATTAAAAAATATATATTTATGCTTCAAGATTTCGTCCAGGTGTTCTATTTCACATAATATTTTAATATCTTCAAATAGCCGCAAAATATTTTTTCGTTACTTAAATCAATAGCATAATTAACTAAAAAGTAAATATAGACTTATAATGCCATTAGTAGCACGAGCAAAGTTCCTCGAAGGGTTTCTTCAAAAAGATATTTATCCAAAAGGGTATCTCATTATTAATCGAGCAGTGCTGACCATAAGGAGGAAGGAAAAAAGCACAAACTGTAGTACAATCTTTATTCCCTGTATTAACCGTGTGCTAATTGCTTAGTTTAAATGAGATCCAAGGCACTTCTGTTTTCCATCACATCATTTGTTGTGGTCCAAAACTCAAATTTCTTAATTTATAACAAATAATTATGTCTTTTTGATCTTATTATTACTGTTAATGCAAACGGTCTCATCTTAAAAAGGATTTTCTTGGATACGAACAGATGTTATTCCCAGATTGAAAGGTTACTTAATGGTTAAAAAGTAAACTTTAAGTCATCTGAACTTTGCTCTGATTTAATATAGTAAAATGAATATCGAAACTAGCAGCGCGCCGTTCCAACTTCATATACTTCTTTAAAAATAGTTTAAGTCAATAAACCAAAATACTTCTAAATTCAGGAGGAAATTGTTTTTTGCTTTTATCGGAAGTTCAGTTGATGCCAGACATCAATATGCGGCTGCATTTGGCAGCGTTTGTTAATTACACACGCATTTCATTCATTTCTGACAAACATTAATCGAAATATAATGATCATTTTCTTCGTTGATTTGAAAAAGATACATGATATTTTCATAACCTTGAAAATGATTTCAGTATACATTGTGTGTTTATATTTCGATGACGAATGGAAAATTTAACGAACAAGAAATGATTAAGTTCATATACGACTTTACCTTTTGTCCAAAATTATGATTGATGAATTAATATCCTTTTGATAGGTATCTAAAGTTCAATCCATTGAATGAAGAATAATCAAAGCACATCGTCCAATATATGGAATTCATATTTGCACTTAGTTATTTCCTTTCAGGCGCCATTCAGACAGAATTGACATTATAAAGCAAATTCTATACAGGCAAATAACTTATGAAATATTGTATACTAACTAAAGTGGCGGTTACTTGTCCGAAATTGCATCGTTCAATAAGGTTGTCCGCATTGGTGTACCTCATTTTGATATCAAAACTTTGTGTCATGTTGAAGGCTAATGTGTGTTTCCGGAAGAAATCTCAATTTTAAGTTTAAGTCAGGGGAGTCAATTTTCCTATTTGAAATAATTTTCATCATTCTAGAAAGACATTTCATAGAAAATAAGAATCTTAAGTACATACATTGCACTTAAGCGGGAAATATAAGGGTTGTTTTTACTGCACAAATCCTTCTTCGCTTTCCAAGAAAGTTAACTTTCTCTCTAAAGTGTTAGCTTCTGAATTGTATTCACAAATCATTATGGTGCTTGGAAAGAATTAGTGATAGATGAACTTCGGTTGAGTCAAATGAGATGTATAAGATACTGTATTTCAAAGTGATCTCCTGTGAAAGTCAATTGACTACACAACATAAGATCTGTTAAATATAGATACAAGTTGTATTTTCTTACTTGTGAATTACCTTCCACCAAACCACGGAGACAGTTTGTTTTGTGTTAAGACATACAAGTCGTTTTCATATTTGTGATTAATATTTTGCTTGGCTTTTGCTCAGTCAGTACGATATTCCTCTTCATTGTTAGAGTTGTGTGTGAAATGTTCTAACGCCTCGATGGACACTAGAATTGTTGATATCATGTTGGAAAAGAAACTCCAATTTGACTGATTTTCCAGAAATTTTTCACTTGTCACAGCGCGTATTGTAGTTTACAATTGGCATGCACCAAAATGCTGAAATGTGTTGTGCGGGTTTTTATTCTATCCATATCAATATTATATCTCCTCATTCCTCTAGGTTAAACTGTTATTCATATCCGAAAATTTTGTGTCGGAATTTTAAAAATAAGAAGCTCATTTTTACTCCGTAAAATTAGAGTCACGTTCTTTTTTATGCCTACGGGAAAACATTGACTTTATTGAATAATTCTCCAAAAATAATTGCAAAAATGGGAAACTGTTATAGTTTAACTTCTTACTCCCGTGATATCAAAAATGTGTTTCGCGTTTTGAGAGAATCATCAAGCAAAATATCTCGCTTATTATATCTTGAATTAAGGAAGCTGGTGTCTATTGCATTTGTAGCAAACTCTAGTTTTCTATTACATTTTGCGAAAAATAAATATAAAACCTATAGCACACTTTTTTGAACAAAAAAGTTAATGTACTTTTATCAAAACAATTATTTTTACAACAAAAAGAGCTTCGAGTGTATTCAGATTATATATACAGTACACGTTCATCGAAATAGCACCTTTCAAAGGAATACCATGAACCATACATGCGCCCGTGTCCTCTGTGATTCCCTGAAATTATTAATCATAATTCAGAAATAAAATGTTATTCGAAGCACAGTCAATTTAGATTTTCCAAGACGTTATATATATATATATATATATATATATATATATATATATATATATATATATATATATATATATATATATATATATATATATATATATATATATATATATATATATATATATATATATATATATATATATATATATATATATATATATATATATATATATATATATATATATATATATATATATATATATATATATATATATATATATATATATATATATATATATATATATATATATATATATATATATATATATATATATATATATATATATATATATATATATATATATATATATATATATATATATATATATATATATATATATATATATATATATATATATATATATATATATATATATATATATATATATATATATATATATATATATATATATATATATATATATATATATATATATATATATATATATATATATATATATATATATATATATATATATATATATATATATATATATATATATATATATATATATATATATATATATATATATATATATATATATATATATATATATATATATATATATATATATATATATATATATATATATATATATATATATATATATATATATATATATATATATATATATATATATATATATATATATATATATATATATATATATATATATATATATATATATATATATATATATATATATATATATATATATATATATATATATATATATATATATATATATATCAAATATATATATGTTTTGGGCTGTAGAACGTCTGTAATCTCTTGTTCCAAAGCTTTACAGAACTTCTCAATTCTGGGTCGGCAATTTTGGAAAACTAATTAAGATAATGTCCGAAATCCACGTGTGGATCAATCGTACACTGGGGAAATCTTATCGACCAATCAAATACTGAGAGAATATTGGCTGTCTGCGCAATTTACGCACGGTGTGGGGCCAAGCGTACGAAAAGATATTTCAAACCCAAGTATCATCGTGCGTTATAAATGTAGGTAATACGCGTGCGCATTGCTGCTTACAAATTTCCTAAAAATAACTGCACCTGATTGGTTTGGTTTACAAAGGGAAATGTCTCCCAGCAGTTGATTGGTTGAAGTACTGAAGAAATCACGTTCGGCTGAAAACGGTTTGAAAATGTTTATTACATTTAGACTGATGGAAATAAATAGTCAATGATTTTTTTTTTTTACAAATTGTAAAGCCGCTTAAATCGATTCAGTTTTAAAGGGTACCTTCAACTCAATTGTGCACACATGACCTAGATCATCTCGTGAACGAGATATTAGTCAATGCATGCAGCGATCATGCAAACAGGGAACGTATGACGTTCACACAATACACTGAATCTCATTTTTTTGCAGTTACTAAAACGAAATAATAGCTGAATAAGATGACAAAATAGTCATACAATATGTTGAAGTCAGCCTATCCTGTCATATTGATTATACAATGCTTTACATGGACTTCTGCGATCTATATATAGGCGGTATATGCATCCAAGTAATATGTCCAGTTAATCTATGCTCATGTTTTTTGAATAATTAGATTTTCAGAACAAATATTCGAGACGATATGCTTCGTTGTACTTTTATGTTACATTTAACTTATGCTATTTCTATATTTGTAACAGTGCTGCATCCTGGTTAAAGCCGCCAACCATAACCAAACGAAAAGCAACGCTTCCACGATACTTGACCTTGCGGTATGTTCAGAACAACGCAAAGAAATTGGTGTTTCTATTGTGCTACCTTGCAATCAACATCGGTCTTTACGCTGGTGCAGTACATAAATATGCGTCCCAAAATTATAATACCTACCTTGTTACTGGTATGATCATCTTCTTTCAATATTGTAGCAAATAATTTAAAACAATGTGTTTTTCTACATCCTATTTAGCTTTGATACCAAGCTGTTTAGCAGAAAATTTATGAAATTCTGTTCTTAGAATTATATCTCATAAGGTGAAATAAGTAAAGTGGCACCTTCATGGTCAAATTAGTAAATAATGGGCACCTTCCACACGTCCTCAAAATTTCAATATTTTTCTACCATGGAGACCCATGATTCAACCACCACTGATGGTTATATGGTATCATTTTTAAAATTGTTCTTATACAATATAGTCTGGGAGCAACCCCAAAAACTGGGTACTTTGAAATACAAAAATAAAAATTAGAAGGGGGGGGGGGTGGGTAGTCTGTATCATTGTGAAATTGTATGCTGCTATAAAAGATTGTACCATATTCTTTTTTTATTTAATCGGTGATCTAAAATATCAATACCGTGGCTTGGACAACCACCATGGACCCTACAACGGGCCATAAGGCGGGCCCCTTGACTCCATGCCGAAAAGGTTTGTGCCCCCATTATCCAACCCCTGACGGCGCCACTGCTCCCGATGTGACCCTTCTTTTATATTATTTTGGGTTACTATTATCACGTTTTTTATTACCATGGTAAATAAGACTAACTAAATTTTAACTTGAATATCTCCTTAACGGAAAATGATATTGAAGTACGGTATAGTTTTTCACCATTTTGTTTCTTTTGAAGTCCTCTTTCAGATAAAATAAGATTGCTTGACCACTGAACTAATCGTTTAACATAATTTCAGAAATTTTCGTTAATATTCAACGAGGATTATGGTTTATGATCTGACGATTTTGGCATGCATGGCAGATGAAGTTATAGATTACTCAAACACAGAACAAAATCTTTCTAGGATCTAACAACAAAACGAGCAATTAAATTATATTTAAAATGGCAAAGGAAATTGTTTAAACAGCGAGAATGAAACCATAAAAAAAATCCAGGGCTGCATTAATCAATGGACCCATGCTTTTGGGCACTCTTATTCAGTGGCGTGGTGGGTCATGCTTCACTGGAGGGGAAAGAGAATTTGGCGAATTGTGAGCAATCTGTTTTATTGATTTTCTAAAAAGGCAACGACGAATTTGAAAAAGTAGCGGCGAAAAGTTTTGAATATCAGTTTACTTTCCATCTTCAAATTTTTAGGATATCCAGTAAAATTTTGGACAATCCGGAGCAAAAAATGAGAAACCCCATACGTTTAGTGTGGGATAGTTAAATGTGTAGGCGCAAGCGATAACGTAATACATAAAAGTACCCAATTTTTACCCAATTTTTTTGGTTGCTCCCGAACTGCAATATTAGTAACAGTATTAAACTAAAGTGAGATAATTGATTATATTGTTATTTTTTGTATTTCTTAATCATAATTTTTGTAACCTTCGTAAGGTATATGTGATAGTCCTGATTTAAAACAAAGCGTAAGATACAGAATTGCATAACACTTTAGAAAAACTTTGTAATACTAATAGATGTCAGCTTTTCAAACAAAAATCATGGGTTCTCTTATTAATGTAAAATATGTGTGATGAAATTTCACCTCAAGACAGTGTGTCATTCTTTTGCATTTGATAAACAATGTTGTTGTCTTTTCATGCCTACCAGGTAACATTGATATATTTTCTACGTTCTTTTATATTTGAAATTCACATTTTATGAGACTACCATGTATTGACATTTTAGGTATGTTTTAGAATAGTCACATACGACTGCATGCCGATAAACATGTTTTAATCATTATTCTTAATTACACGTTTAATCTTTTAATAAAGATTTTTTTCTATTGCAATTAAACATGGCATCAAACACCATATGTACGTCTCCGGTCTAATTAGAAGGAAAATGAAATATTCTCTCAGATGAATAGGAAGTTATTTTGATTCTTAAAGAGAGACTCATTAATAACCTAGCTGTAAATGGTTAGGATTTACGAGTCAGACAATTGTCTGTTATTTGAAACCACTAACTGACTAAACCCAATTGAGATATCTGCACTAAAACATGACACATAGATAGACGTATCAAATGAGTCGTGTGAACTCAGCTAGATTATTGCAAGGTCCTTTTACATGAATAAATCATGTATTGAATGATGTGGGTTTGTATAAATCTAACAGGGCGACACAGTTGAATAATTGCTGTAACCATAATGGGTGCTTTGATGAAGGCTAAGGAGTTTTTAGGTCAAATACTCGTACCAGAGACAACGTTTGAGTAAAACGTACATCTGTGGGTTTTGTTTTTGTGTTTGCATGGTACATAAATATAAAGATATAAAGACAATTAACGAAAGCAAATTTATTAAGTATTTGCGCAGACGTCATCAACGCGCGGTATAAGCAATCATTCAATCAGCGATCAAGGAATAACAGCGGCGGCGGAAGGAAAAAATATTGGGGGCCCACTAAACAGGCGTAAATCCATTAAAAAAAAAACCCCGTTAAGGTGACACCAAAGGTGTCGCTCGCTATTCGGCGTGGGGTCCAGGGGTTCGCTTAAGGGCCCCCAGAAGCTCTCGCAAAATTGACATTTGAAGGGCAACAAAGTACGTTACAACGCATAGGGGGAAAAACATGTCAAACAGAGATATATATATATAATATACAATATACAAAATCATGGAAACGCTTAATGTGGAATTATAATGTTTTACTGTTCACGTTTCTGTTCATGGATATAGGTCTATGGTCATTCTTTGAAAAATATGTTTCGTGTATATTAAATACAATATCGCACAAAGTGTTAATATATTACTAATAGATTATTTTACATTTTCAAACTTTTTTTCTGAAGAATGTCCTTTTTCAGACAAAAGTGTTCTTTAAAATCTAAATACATAATAAGCACTTGGAATTTCAGAGCTTGTTGAAGTACCGGAACGGTTCTGACCATTTGACGAATCTATAGCCTTCTCTTGGAATAAAAACAAAACAAAAAACCTTGATGTAGAACGTCGCGTTCCCATTTAATTTTTTTCCGAGGTCCAGGAATGAAGTGCCCTTTTATACAAAAAAAACAAACCCCATCTCAAAATCCTGGCTACGGGCCTGCATAAAAAAAAAGTATTTTTGACTCATAATATTCTCAAAAAAGTCTGCTGTTTGATGTAGGCTATTTGAAAACATAATGTTACTGCAAAATTAATAGAATGAAACGGGCAGCTTTTAATTCATAAAGAACAATTGGATGTCATTATACAATTATGATCTTAGCCATGTTTTATGATACAAGTGGGAAACCTAACTTCCCAAAATGTTAGAAAATGAATATATCCGCTTTCAGGTATAGGCCAATAGGCAATAGTCAATAGTGCCAACATCCAATAAAGCCCGCTTATAATGTGTTAGAATCAGGCCAGGGAAGCGAGTTGTCGTTGATCAGACGTAATGCAAGTAATTATGACAGATGACTGGACATTTGTCATTCTAGTCAGGGTTCTATTACAGAAAACGCGTTACAAAACTTCGAAGTTTTTGTTTTGTATAATTGAATAATATTGTATTTGTGGACTGCATGATCTAGGCTATCATACAAAGAGAACATATGAAATAAATTTCAGGGTGGAAGACTGCCACCCCCTACCCCCCTCCCCTTCCCTCCTCTCTCCTCTCCGCTTCCGCCGCCTATGAATAGTCAGCAGACAGCGAGCTCACGGCAAACTATCCTCTAAGGTTGTCTGTCTTCATATGTTGACATTTTTCTATCAAAAATGAACATTGCTACAGTCGAAAACACTCATTTCTGGTTTCTTGTGTACTGGTCAGGGGTGTCTGAAGGAATTCGAAACATGCGGAAATCCAGAGAGGGCACTTTCTTTATTTCAAATTTTTAATGCGGATGTGGAATAGGAAAGAACAATATGTAGTTCCAAGTGATAAATGTTCTAAACTATCTTACAAAATGTGAACATAAATAGCCTTGATTTACTTTTGGCAATATTTGAATAAGGAAACAAAGTTGTTTCATACAACCTTTAAAAAGGCACCTCTTGCCCCGTCTGGCCTCCCTTACTCGAGGGTAAAAGGGCAGTGGTCCCATTGTTTATGTGGTTCCGCCACTCTTGGTTAAGATGTGTTTTTGATTCCTAAAGGTACCTTGCACATTTTAAATGAGCGTAGTTCGTGCAGTTGACAAAAATAAAAAACTTACGACATTAAACTGTACGCAATTTAGGTATAATTTGTACGCAGACAGATAGACAGTACAGTCGAACATTTAAACCTGGAATTTATTTTCAAAATTGAGCTGTGGGGAATACACGGGGCTTGGTGAGATGATGGCAATCTTGTGTATGGCTGTATGGTGAGATGGTATGCGTAACCTTAAGCATATCAATTCCAACTTACTCGTGCAGTTGAACAATATTTTTCACAATAGTTGTAGCTGAGGTATAAAACCATTGATACCATCAGATACCATCCATATAGTTCGAGAGATAAAAGACACAAGATAAAGGGGATTGACTGCCACTGCAAAAAAATTGAAAAATAAGAAAATTGTTTTATCAGATTTACCCACAAAACTAACCTATAAACAAATTGTTTTGAAGATAATTGTGACAAAAAACCGTACTACTTCAATATGAAAGCACACACTGCATTGTGTTCATTTACACTGTGGCGTAAAATTCTCAGGTATAGCACTATATATGATATTTTGTGCAAGAATATTATGAAAATCCCTCTGAACCACGATCTGGGGACCCTTTATTTCTTTTTTCACATTATTTATCTTCATTCTATATCTATCACCATGGAAAACAAGTATAACAGTAGTCTTTACTGAACATGAAGAATTAAAGGTTTAGTTTAGTGGTCAAGCATGTCCATCTTATATAAAAAAAAAAAGGACTCCAAAAGAATTAAAATGGTGAAGAAAGCATTCAAAAATCTTAATCCGTTTAGGAGATATTTAAGTTTAAAATCATTTGTGTAGAAACAACTGAAATCAGACTACTTGTAATGTCATAGCCTTAGATTCCGCAAAGTCTTTATGTATTCTGTCCTGCGATTTTGTAGCTTAAAAACCATGGGATCTGTTCAAAAAGTAGTAAAGCTAAATCTAGGAAGGGTATTTATAATATACCACCTGAAAAAAGTTTGAGGAAAAATAATTCAAATAGTGAAAAAATCAAATAAACTTTTTTAACATACATAAAGACTTTGAGGAATCTGAGGCTGTAACATCGCATCTAGTCTGATTTCAGTCGTTTGTACAGAAATGATACCAAACTTTATAAACTTAAATATCTCTTAAACGAAATAAGATTTTTTGAATGCTTTCTTCACCATTTTGTTTCTTTTGAAGTCCTCTTTCATATATGATGGACATGCTTGACCACTGAACTAATCCTTTAAGAAGAACTTAATTAATTCGATTCTATCCATATCCATTCTTTTACTTATAGCGAGAGGTTTTGGTCAGTGCCTTAACTTCAATTCCGCTTTCATCTTGGTTCTTATGCTGAGGAAAAGTATAACGTATGTCAGAGCAACAAAGCTGGCAAGTTATCTTCCAACGGACCAAAGCATTATCTTCCACAAATTAGTCGGATACGTGATTGGTGTTTTCTCTCTTGGACACACTCTTGCTCACATTGGCAACGCAAGTAAGATATTGAAAATGACTTTGGATAGATATTCATATGTAACGGATTAAATATTACCTTGTTAGTAACGCCAGATTTTCTTTCCTGTTATTAAGCAAACAGTAACAGACGTGAAGAGCAAGAAAGCTAAAAAGCAAACAGAATCGCCCAAAAATGATTGATCTAGAAACCTCCTTATTGTCGTTGACTAAAGTCTTAATCAATCTTTTGAAGTAACCACTACAGTGTTTGTTAAGATAATATCAAATTGTTAAGTAAAATAGCGGGACATTTTGTGATAAACTGAGTTGAATATACATCAGATCATTATTATCATTATTACCGGTGGAAGCAGGCGCGTTAGAAGAAGAAGAAGAAGAAGAAGAAGAAAAAGAAGTAGTTGTAGTAGTAGTAGTAGTAGTAGTAGTAGTAGTAGTAGTAGTAGTAGTAGTAGTAGTAGTAGTAGTAGTAGTAGTAGTAGTAGTAGTAGTAGTAGTAGTAGTAGTAGTAGTAGTAGTAGTAGTAGTAGTAGTAGATTATTTTCGGTTGCATGCTTTCTTTCCGTTTGGGAGATAAAGTTTGAAGATTGTTTAAGAGTGCTTTTGGGGTTTTTTAAAGAAAAATTCCTTAAAATTAGCAAACTATTATCGAAAAGGAAGAAAATTTTCAGAAATTGCGAAATTAAATAAAATTGTCCGAAAATCAAAGAAAAGTGATGTCTGAGAGGATTTACCCCAGTTGTATCTTTTCTTCCCAAATTTGGAAAATTTCAACATGAAATGGAAGAAATTTGTAATATTAAAAAAACTTAAAATTATTGACGTTGTTTATAGAATTTGGAAACATTTCTTGAAAATTGAAGGAGGGATGGAAGGGGGTGGATGGTGGGGCGGGGGGAGGACTGATACCTGAGAGGATTTCCCCTGGGTTGTATGCTTTCTTCCTGGTTGGTAGGTCAATTTTGGAAATTTTTGTAAAATTTGGCAACATTTCCGTTTTTTTGTTTTTTTTTGTTGATTAACAGCAAGCTTTAATAGAAAATAAAGCGGTTTGCGCGCTTTTTATAGTTTTAGGACTGTATGAACCATTTTGGTTTTAAAAACACCAGCACGTTAATCCAAGTGCATTAAATAAACACATTACACGGAGACACTCTAAATACAGTGTACTCTGTAGTAATAATTATAGATGTAAATGTCCTGAAATCTGGCCCATGAGATACAGAGTATCAAATGTAATGCATGCTTTGTTTTCCAATTTATTTCGTAAGCTTATAAACATGATAAAACTTAACATTAAAACCACAGTGATCGCACTACTTATCGCACTACTTGGAACCCTACACAATAATCCTGGAACTTTTGTATAAATTTCCCGGTGAAATAAAGACAAAAATATGATTGTTGATAATTGTCTAGAATATGTTCGATCAGTATCTGTCTTGCAATTATTTTGATTATTAGTTCAACACTCCTTAACGGGCTTAAGCTAATGCAATGACTATAGGGTAAGAGTCTGGAAATCGTTCGGCGTTAAGCCTTATAATCGCCTATAGGCGTCTTCCAGGTATCAGGTTTGTCCGTATTGGGATGCTTGCTATGCGTGAATTCATCTTAACCAATCCGGTTCGTACCCCCGATCGTCGCCCGATCGGGGGATCCTGTACAGAAGTATCCCACAATGCATCTATCCAAATTCAAAGTTTGTATAGGAATAACATAAGAATCAGACACATTTCGAGCGCGGGGAACTCGACCCTGCGAAGAGTTCAATTTTTTCTTCACGATTTGAAATAATGGCATATGAATTATCTATTCACCGTGCGCTTTTAAAATTCACCGTGCGGTTTTCGAGAAATTTAAAGAAAAGTTATGAAATCTTATTATGTGTTACCGTTAGGCAGTCGCGCTTAAACAAGTTTTTCTGAAATTATGAGAAATAACTTGGGGATTTGTGAAATTTATTTAGCAATAACTAAATTTACTTTAGCGAAATTAAACATGAACAAACCAAACTTTGTTACAAACCTTCAATGAAACAAGTGATAAACGTCTACGACTGAAACTTCACAATAAAAATGACGGCTTCCATATATCACTGTAAGCTCAATGCGCATGCTTGAGTCTTCTCGATCGGGGGACTTATTGAGTCCCCCGATCGGCGGTACAAACCGAACTGTTAAGATGCATTTTCTTTTTGTCTTGGTGCGCTGTTCAAGTGAATTTTGCATTCCAAAATGACCAAAAAAGTCACTAAAAATTCTGAATCTGTTCGGATGGGCACGAATCGCTTTATCTGTGTAAGTGATAAACGGTGAAAGTGTAGTATTGCTTTTATTAGACTACACTGTAGTGGTAGAATAACTCGGAATTAACGCAATTGCGCAGGTTTTTAATTTGATTTTTTATACTTTTTTGGAAAAATCATAAATGAGCCAAACAAATGTGATCCGCTTCAATAATTTAGCATTATTTGATTACATTTCTCTCTTTCTGCAAATAGTTTATGAAACCCAACCTGATCGTGGTTTGGAAAATTATACAGCAACAGATATCTTATTTAAATTCAATCCTGAAGTCACTCCTCTTGGTTTGAAAGTTGTTGCTGGATCAGCATTTTACACTGGCTGGCTTCTCGACATAGTTCTGATAGTCGTGACGGTATGCTCACTTCCATATGTAAGGAGATCAGGACACTTTCAGGTAAAGAAACTGCTTTGTTTTATTGAGAAATACTTCAAAATTATACGCAGCCAGCAAAGCAATCATACAGTTGTTTTGAAAGTATTTCTTGTCAATAAAACACCATGTTTTGTCATTTTTGGCAGTCATTTGTAGGTTACAATTAACGGATTCTTAAACTCTTATTGAACTTTAATTCGTCATATCATATTTAATTGAAATTATTCTAACTGGGTTGGTTATGTATATACACATATCTAAATCTAAAATATTTTGCTTATGAAAATACTGTAAAATTGTACCACATAAGCGTATGCAAATGGTATTTGAAACAAAAATATCTTTAGACGAAGACAGCTACTACAAAAAGTATATTTGTTCACAAAATAATGACTTACCAAGCCATTATCTGTTTATAAGTTGTCTTAATTATTTTCTGTTGTGATTGTGACTTTCCAAATATAAGGACGTAAACACAATCTTTTTTGAATTACATTTAAACAATATGATATTCAGTAATATGATATGTCCTTCCCTTTTAAGGCATGAGAATCCCTAATGTGGTAGTTAATCATTAGCAGCTTAAGAAAACGTTTCGGTGTTAATTACAACTTTCGGATGAAAACAGAAAGGCCTATATCAACATTGCAAACACGAACCAATTTCTTTTGGAAACAAATATACAGTAAAAGTACTTAATATTGTTTTCCTATAATTTCATCACACGCCACCCATGTCTCAATTAAGTTTGTAGATTTGCTTAATCGTCTTTCCCCATTGAAGTACGAGGCGGTTGAGGTGGAGTGAGGGGGAGGGGGTGGCTGTCGGCCGTATCACCCATCTTATTCGGGCAGAATTATTCCCGACTTAGCATGATGGACAATATGATTCTTGGGCACCGACCTTAAAAAGTCAGGCAGACAGATAGAGTTTTTAAATCAGTGATTTGTTTGAATCATGCCCGACTCAGCTAAATTTCCCGGTAATTAAAAGAAATTCGCCCAAATTATAAAAAACTGCATGGAAATAAAAAAAAAAATTACGAATATGGAAGAAAATTGCCTGAAAATGGAAGAAAATTGCCTGGAAATTAAGAAAAGCTTCCGAATATTAAACCTATTTTCCCATAAAATTAGCCCAAAAATTCGCGAAAATAAAAAAAATTGCTTGAAAATGAAAGAAATTTCAGGAAATTAAAAGAAATTTCCGAAATCTAAAGAAAAATTGCCCGGAAATTAGGGAAAGCTTCCGAAGTTTTTTTCCAAAAATCCAAAAAATCCGCTAAAATTTTCCAAAAATCGAAATACCTGCCCGAAAATGAAGGCTTTTTCCCCGAAGGCTACCCCCAAAGTTAAAAACTGTGATGAACCATTATCAAAAAGTCACTGCACCCCCTCCCCCCCTCTTCTCCTTAAGAGTAAGATGGTCCCGCACGGCCATGTCCTTCCCATTCTAATCAGTCCGGAAGCATGCCTATTAATATAAATATGTATAACTCATGAAAATATTGAAGTCATGCAGCCATATTGTTCAGATGTTACAATAAAATGTCATAGTTTCTAATTTATATACTTGAAATATTAAAAACATGTTAAAAAAAAATATGGCTGTTTTGCGCCTAAAAGCCTAACTGTTTTGTCTATTTTTTTAATATTTCAAAAACGGCGTGGCGAACATATCAAAAGGGAGTGGAAAAGTTGTAGCCATGACAGGAATGAAAGTATCTTCATGAGTTTTAATTTTCCCCTAACAAAGATATTTTTCCTAGATGTATTTCAAATTTCAAATATGTAACTTTGCATAAGGCTTTAACGTTAGGATAGCAAAGGATCATGGAAAATATTACAAAATGGCGGCTTCCATGTATCAAAATGTTACCATTTTACTAGGAACATTTGTGTTCCATTAATATCTGCCGGACTGGTAATGAAAACGAAACATCAAATCAACAAGCTGCCAAGGTCAAACGATCACATTCTATTAATATTCTAAAAAGAGGGTAAATTTGATAAGAGTTTGAAATAATGTTAAATCATTTTGTAGTTTTTCATAGTATTTCTGTATTTTTCATCTTTCAAGATCAAATTGCTTGATTAACAAATATATAGACTTAATCAGCAAAGTTTTTTCCTGCTCAAAAATTCTTAGAATAGGTATCTTTGATATTTACACATTAGTAAAGTATAATTTTATTTTTTGCAGGTATTTTATATGACCCACCTTCTGTATATTTTGTTCTGGGGACTACTGATTTTGCACGGTCCCCGATTTTGGTATTGGTTTATCGTACCAGGCGTGATCTTCCTTGTAGAAAAACTGAGTCAAACAAAACTAATCAAGCTTGCCAGATATGGGAAAACTTATGTTGAGGACGTTGAATTGCTTCCATCTGGGGTGAGTACATGTTTCTTTTATACGACATGATATTTGAAAAGTACATTACGTCTGTAGATTAACGTCATGATTTTCATTTTTACTTAGTGCTGGATTTTTTGATTACATTTTGGAGTATTTTTAAGATAAAATGAATAAAACATGTGAACATAAGTATATAGTGCGACGCAATGGTTTCAATTTTATTGGTGGTATGTTACACCGCAATGAAGTAGTTAATTGATATCAATTTTTTTTATTTGTTTTTGCGTTAAATGATGTCAGCTGATTTTTTCTTTGAAAGGTAACGCATCTTATGGTGACCCGACCACCTAAATTTCGCTATAAACCGGGAGACTACGTATTCATTCAGATTCCCGCCATTGCAACATATGAATGGCATCCATTCACAATAAGTAGCGCGCCGGAAGAGTCAGGTAAGCCTGAAGTGACAATATTACGATGTCAACGCCTTTATAATTCTTAGAAAAGACGTCGCTAAAACAGGTGGAAAATGGTTTCACAGGAATCTTGTGAACAGTTTCCGGGTATTCAAAGAATAAAAGTTCTCTTGGGTAAAATTTAACAGTTTTCCTGGTTGTTTATGAAACTGACAAGCACACTTTTGTCGAGTTTGAAGTATAAATGTACACAGGAAAGGTTCAGCGAAATTTAACAGTATAAGAAACGCATCAGTAGTTTGATTATGTGTGAATGAAAATTGACTTAATGTATAAGTCGAATAAAAACATTTATTGAATGTGCGTGATAATTAGTTGTAACTATTCTTTACATTTGCCATATGCACAGTTAAAACACAAATGAATAATTTAGACACGCAAGTATTGGTTTATATGGCATGCTGGGGTATCTTCTGTAATGAATAAATTGTGAGTGCACGTAACATGAACGAGATAGCGATGTGCACTCCAAGAAAAAAGTTTCTAGCTTGTCGCTTATTTGGAACCTTCTCGGGTTCTTTAAGGATTATTTCTTTTTAACCCTTTCGTCCTAGAACCTTTTTTTTTTTTAATAAGTGTGTAGTTGAGTTGCAAGGTTGGAAGTTGTTTAAACTCATGCTATGATTTATAAAACATTCAAAAAACAAAAGTGTCAAATACCACTTAAGTCTGGCCTGTTCGGTGAGTGTTTTCTGACAAGATTTTCAATTTCTAATAACATCAAGTCGTCGAAATCTCTGACAACGATGGAAAAATAGCTTAAGGAAATTATTTATGAACTGTTTTTTTCAGGCGTTTTATCCATGCACATACGGTCAGTTGGTCACTGGTCATCCCGTCTCTACCAGTACTTCGAGGGGAAGCAAGAGGAATACCGTTTGAGTAACGAACAACCCGTTCCAAACGACCACAATGTTATGATAGAACTGGAATCTATCGAAGGTATTTTCAGTTTATTGGAAGAAACTCAAAAACTCTGAAATGGATGTATTTAAGATATTAATCTGTTGAAGTTTTGTAACTCCCCCTACATACACACTGTGACACACACACACACACAATCTTAGAGTTCTCCCGTTCAGGAGAAAGAGACATGGATCGTTTCAATTCAATAACGAAGCTTCCCAGTAGTTAATTACGGTAACTTTGCTCTTTTGTTCTTCCAAAGTGTTTCGTTTTATCAATACAAAAATGATGGAATACAATTAGGATTGAACTATAATATCATTCATGTTAATGCACTTCAGAAATGAAATCTCGAACCAAATTGTATAAAACTCTTTCAGAATTCAATCTGTAAAGTTGATTATTAAGATTCCTGAGCTCTATAAAGGTAATCAATTTTAATATGAAGGAATGTAAATTTGAACTAGAATAGATGCGTTTTGGATACTTCCGCGACTGAACTCCTGATCGGGAAATAAAACTGTTCTCCTGATTGGGGATGCGGACCGGATTGATTAAAATGTTAATCTATTAAAA
The DNA here is from genome assembly GCA_020152595.1 of Chiridota heheva. Taxonomy (NCBI): domain Eukaryota; kingdom Metazoa; phylum Echinodermata; class Holothuroidea; order Apodida; family Chiridotidae; genus Chiridota; species Chiridota heheva. The sequence continues at coordinate 653,305 of JAIGNY010000143.1, forward strand.
TGCAAATCGCAAACTTATTAAAGGTAGAAGATTTCATCCTGGTTCCAGGGAGTGTAACTTCTTACAGTAAGCTTTAAATTAAAGAAAGTAATCCACAAACAATTTCAGAAATGATAATTCTTATTTGTTCATGTAAAGCATATAATGTGGATTATTATGATTACAGTTGATCTTGTTTCAATTAATATTCCCTTGTAATCAAGATATCACAAATATAGGTATTTATTATAGTATTTCGTGTTTTTATATTTGCGTTTCACATTAGAAAGAAATCATAAAGAACTATCAAGAGAAGAAAGATTTATACACTAGATCATTATTGTTTCAACTTTACGTTTTTAGAGGACAGTGGTACAGACGAATGGTTGGAAGAAAAATCTTCAATAAGTGATGATAAATCTTCTTTCAGTGAAGGCACTCCGATTAATCATGCAAATCATCGTCTCTTGAAACCTGTTATGGAGGAATCCGAGACAGAAGACGAGGTATTTCGTTTTAGATTGTGATTCCCCCTAATACTAATGCAGTCAAAATTTGATGGCGTTCTTCTACTTAAAGAAAAGTGGTTTGAATTTAGCACTATTATATAGTTCAGAAGGTAAAATCATCTACAAACATAGATTATTATTGAATATTTACAAAAATACCATCGCTTATTAAATACACACATACATCACAGTATATGCCTTCGGGTGTTATGTCTTGAAATACTAGTACAGTAATCAAGCAATATTACAAAATATCTATTCTCCCATGACGTAAAACTCATCAGCCTAAGAAACACTGTCATTTCTTCGTTGGATTAATTCAGTGGTCAAGCAAGTTCATCTTAAATAAAGGAGGACTTTAATAGAAACAAAAGGGTGAAGTTCTGCTTTATCTGTGTGTGTAGAAATGATTGGTGTAGTAAATCTACTATGGAAGTTTGGCGCATCATAATCTTCACTTTCTTAACATTTGCTAATACATTTTAAAGATAATTTATTTAGCTTTTTCAATTTTTGATTTATTTTTCTTGAAGCATGTCAAGGTGGTAAATTGTATTTACTCTTACTATATTCTGTTTTACTATATTCCAGACATATCCAGTGGTTTTTAAGCCACAAAATTGCAGGAAAATATATCAAAGAATGCATAGAGACTAAATAATTTGGGGATGTGACATCACAACTAGTCTGATTTCAGTCGTTTCTAAACAAATGATACAGAACTTTATAAGCTTGTATATATATAAAAAAAAAACTTAAAACATTTCAAATGAACTTACTTGACCACTAAACTAAGAAAAATATCCAAGTGACAGTGTCGCAGCTCAGGTGTTTTGGGAATAAATATTTCGTAATATTTCCTAGCGTAAAATGCAGAACATTGTATATTAAATGTATTTTGATCTTTATTTGAGAAATCACTCAAATTGTTTTTCGAATGACATAAAAATTTTACCATGAAGGTTCCCTTTTCACCTCCTGCTTCGAAATAAATAGTTCAGTTCACTAACAGTATTTCGATACATCCATTTTGTTTGCCCATATCTACATCAATCCTTCTTGCCTCAACAAATTCTGAAATGTCACTGAAATTCAAGACACAGAAAAGTACTCTATTTCTAGTTTTGAAAGATTTTAAAACACTTTTCAATTTATTTAACCTAAAATATATCCCCTATTCAACTTTGGAATAACATTTATGCTCATGTACATTTACTCTAATTGCAATTTTGCTATGATATATCTATATTTATTTTGAAATGATAGTTCGGCAGTCAATACATAATTGCTTAAATTTAAGTTAAAAAAATTAGTCGGCAAATATTAACTTGGGTGTAATTATTGATGAAATTGAACAAAGTAATGCACTGCGTTGTGTTCGAGCTATTCTGGTAATTCAAAACTTTAAATCCAGTTTGTGTGCTCAATACCTCCATTATTCTACTTGCTAATAACCGGTCTATGCTTGATTAACAGACTGTTTCAACACTACTTTTGATATGTAGCACCGTGAGGCTGCTTCAACTCCTTATAAATGCTAAATAAACTTCACTATTTCGGTCATATACTTTATCAAATTTAGCCTCTACAAAGCTTTCGTTTGAAAGTCAAACATACTTTTAATCAAAGCGGATGTTAAAAACATGGGTAGATACCAAAACAATGAACTGATTTGCATTTCTCATCTGTGTTCAAATTATATGACAGTTAATCATATATATATATATATATATATATATATATATATATATATATATATATATATATATATATATATATATATATATATATATATATATATATATATATATATATATATATATATATATATATATATATATATATATATATATATATATATATATATATATATATATATATATATATATATATATATATATATATATATATACATATATTTTATTTACAGCTTAAAGGACCGTTTCATTGCAAGGAAAGCCAGACGTTGTGGGATGAACATTTCCAAAGGAAAAGTCCTTATCTAAGAAAGCAAAAAATTGAGGTGAGAATGTTTGCTATTGAAAAAAGAAGCACACATATTTGGACATAATCTGTATATCATAACACTTATTCACCATTCACAAAGATGCAATAATCCAGAAATTCCAAGTTTTCAAAGTTATCCATACCATGTATATCTAGAGTGGTTTCTAGATTTGAATTAGATATACAGACAGGAAAGTCACTCATACGAACGGCAGTAAGTAAGCAAAATGTATCCCCCCGAAAAAAAGATAAAGAGATAGTTGTTGAGATTTACCTTCATTACAAAAAACGATAACAAAATAAAGCAAACACAAGTTTGCCTAAATAGGATCAATATACTACTACGAAACTCTATCGGATAAATAAAAGTAAATCCCAGCAGTAAATTACACGAGAAATGTCTTTTTGAAACAGAGAAATAATCGTCGTTACTCGTTTAGTCTTTCATAGCGGTATATGCTTGCTTCTCAGCGATTATCGAAATTCTAGTGCTTGCAATTCGTGTTTAATAACTTTTACAGCCGCGTAAACCTGAAAGTTACATTATCAAATTATGTAAAATCTATTAAGAACGAATGGGTCTTGACTGCATTATACTTAGTATGAAGTTTTAAAAATTCACTATTAAAGCTGAAGTTACTATCTCAGCTTTTGCGGCCCAGGTGTTCTTAACAATTACTGCCTAGGAAACTAGTATATCAGCTACTTTTAAAATATAAAACAATACATTACCAACTGAAACATTTTGTGTAAACGGTCAATTCATGTTTCTTTGTTTTATAGTAGCAACTATTTTTAATATTTAATAGTTCGTTTGACACTGACTGGACCAAACAAGTATACATATATGACTTGATTCTGAAATGAATAAAATTAGTAAAGCCTCTTATTAGATTATTTGCATAATTTGATTTTGGGATTGTTTAATTTAACATTTTTTTAATCTTTGTAAACGTCCTTGGTCAGATACTCTTATAAGAAAACCTCTGGACCGTCAAGAAGCTTTGCATTAACAATACACAAATGTAGGTGGTAGCATCTCAGCTCTTTTAGTCCACTTTTCCTTAAAAATAACTGGTGGTTACGGGACAGACCTCCCTCCGCCCATCTTGAAAGGTTGATTATTCCCCTGGATCATATCTTAACAAAACTTATTCTCTTTCAATAGGTCTTTATTGACGGTCCATATGGAACACCAACAAGGTCCATCTTCCAAGCAGAACATGCTGTTTTAATTGGCGCTGGTATTGGCGTGACTCCTTTTGCTTCCATTTTGAAATCTACCATGTCGCGATACAAGGCAAGCAAAAGAACTTGTCCATCATGCCAACATTCCTGGCTTGATAGCATTCCACAAGACCTCATGCGTCTCAAAAAGGTTTGTAACTTTTTTCCGTGGAAAGATTGCATTTTGCTTATAAAAAACACATTTGTATGCTTTTCTGCAAATGACATTATTTCTAAATTATGTTTAAATGTGTAAAGTGTTTTTGAATGTGCTGTACAAAATCAGCGCTATAATTTTCATCAAATTGTGGAACTTAGTTAACAAGTATTTTCACTTTTCAACAACAGAGATTCATAAAGAAGGTCGATGCATAAAAGTTTTGCATTGTGTATTGTTGTATACTATAATTGCAAAGCTTCGAATTAAATTAACATTTCACATTACAATAGTGTGCAATTCTAGTATATCAACAATACATCATGAATTATTTGAAAGAATTCATTTTAAATAAAACATTAATACACTCGCATTCCAGAACTTCAAGCCAGTTATACATTGTGATGGTATTATACCTATAAAGGCACTTTATAGTCTCAATTCAGTAGTGTTAGGTTGTAGGTTAACTTGTCGGTTTAAAGTAAACTGCTTCTTTTTCGAGGTCTTGTGAATTTTTGCAATATATACAATGAATTAATATTCCTGTATAACTTTTATATTATATTCATTTGGCTCAATTCTTTATTGTTATGCTTGGTGTATTTATGCCTAACTTAAATATCTCCTTGATGTAATAAGATTTTTGAATACTTTCTTCACCATTTTGTTTCTTTTGAAGTCCTCTTTTATGTAAGATGGACTTGTTTAACCTCTGAACCTATCCTTCAAGCAATCTTTTCTGTTTGAACAGTTGAACAAATTAATTTTTCACAGATTGCCGAACTCTCTTAGATCAAAAAAAGTAGTAGGCCAGTCAAGATAAGGTTTGGGGTCAAACTAATTGCAGCATAATTTATTTTGCCATCGGGAATTTCTTTGATGCCCCCCGGGGAAAAAGTGTCAAAATCTATGAAAATCTATGAAGGAGAAATATGCCTCATTTGTATAAATCCAAAATGGCCGCCATACACATATTATATACAATAGTTTGACTTCAGAACGGCAGATTTACATGGTTAAAGGTGATAAATAGAGGTATGTTGGAGTATAGGAATGCACAGGACAGCCTCCATTCTCCCTGGCCTTTTTGCAAATGAGGAAGCATACATATACATATTTGCATAAATCCAAAATGGCCGCCTGGGACATAGAACAAATATCATTAATTTTCTTAGTATCAATGTATTTAGATGATCTAAGATTATAAATAGGGATTTTTTCATGGCAAAAGATCTTAGATACTGTAAGTTTGTCGATCCCATCTTATAAGGAACAAGTATATACCTAAGTTGCATCAAACCAAAATGGCTGCCATGCACCTATTGAATGCAATATATAGTTTGTAACAATACATATGATATACACTTGTAACACATGATAGAATCTCTGGCTATTAAAATAAAACCATGTCAAGTACTTCATAACAATTGTTCTGGTAATGCAGAGTAAAGAAATAAAAGTAAATTACATAATTCCAATGACCACCATGTAAATAGTTAAAACAACATGTCCGGGGATGGGAGGGGGAGGGGGTATATAAATCTAATTTGCACAACTCCAAAATGTTCACATAATGGCTGTTTGTGTAGGAAACGAATATTTACATGGTTTTTTATGGTAAGTAAGAGTTTGAATGTTTACATGTAATTTGTTTAACTGCATAGGATAAATGTTTTTTCTCATGGCTTGCCCACATAGATAGGAACCTAAACTAATTTGCATATATCCAAAATGGCCTCCTCTTACATACTTAATACCAACATTTTTCCTGAAGTTTTAATAAGTATATGATTAAGGAATTTAAAATATAGTTTTTGCATCTGCTATCATGTAAGCTTCCTTTTGCATGAATCGAAAATGGTTGTTGTGTACATTTTGCATGCAAGTTTTAATAATCAAATATTGCGACCTTTTTGGAAATGTTACTTTTTGAAAAGTTCACAGTTCATTCATAATATCTGTTCATTAGATATATCTGACTCTATTGCATTGGTACAGCCTACTCCACTACATTCTCTGCAAACATTGCTACAGAACATTTTGTATTTTGTTGGTGTTCAGTCCTTTTTGCAGTTGCATCGAATAATCTGAAACAACTCTGGTGAAGCCGTGGGTTGGTTTGTTGGTATAGGGAGATATTTCCCCTCAACCATACGCCATCCCAATCCTCTGTATTGAAATTGTCACCACAATTCTTCCACTGCAGTATCTGGAAGTACACTCGCAAACTATGAAAACTCGCAGCTGATGATGTTAGGGGTAGAGTTTGAGGTTTAACTTCAGTGGTGCTGCGAGCTACCTTTTCACAAAGTTTAAAATATTGTAGCTTATCCAATCCACAATCATATCTTCCATTATACACGGCAATTAAAGCCTCCTCACCTGCATCTACAATAAATGCTCGGTTTGTTCATTGGATCTGGTTGATTTGTGCACCTGCTTGGATCTTCTTGATTCCAGTCCCCTTCCCCACGTTGAAAATACGGGAGGTGGTATCACAACCGAGGAGAGCATGAAATAAAAGGATGTGTTTGCAAATGGTTGGTCCAAGTGCACTCTTGGCTTGTTTCAAGCACCAAATTCTATTTTTTTTAAAGTTACTCTTGGTGTTGGGGCAAGAAATGTTTTATGTGAATTAACATCAGCGTAGTAAAGAAGAAGTACAATGAGATCAGTGTCTTCTCCAACAACAACCGTGTCTTTGACTTTCGACCAGGCTACAGCTGTCTGAATTACGAGAAGGTCAGCATCTTGTTTCGCATGGTCTGTCACACAACCTGCTTCTTGTAGTTTCTCCCTCATAAGGCTAACGAATCTTTGTTTGTTTTGTTAGTTATTCAAAAAGTTTCTTTCTTTGACTGAAACATCATCCCTAGTGAAGTTGACAACTACACCTGTACTGAATCGCGAACGTCTGAGATGAGTTGTGTCTTTGGTTGTTAAACCATCTTGATAAACATCAAGTATGACCACGGCTCTACCACATCTTTTGGTCACATACCGTACATAATGATTACACAAGCTATCATTTATGACATCTCTTGACCAGGGAAGACGATGTAGAAGTGAGCCACCATCCAAGATGTATTGAACATCTTTGCTAGGCTGCAGCTGAGGAATATGTATTTGAGACCAACGATAATCTGCAAGTGCTGCTTTGTTGGGTAAGAGAGTTAGGAAAGGTGATCAAACAATGCAGGGGGAAAACTACAAAGCTCATGCTTAAACAATTCATCCAGGTTTTCCCATCGTTCACCAACCGTTATCAATCTCTGGAACAGTAAACGGGGATCCACTGTATTGTTTCTCCTTGAATCTTTACTGCTGATTGAGCAGCAAGAGTTATTGCAAGGTCTGGTTTTCGGAATGTTTATTCGTCTACAGCCTGCTTGGCCATCGATTCAAAAATCTTCTTTCTAATCTCTTTGGCATCATCTGCATTAACGTTTTGTAGAGCTGTTACACCATTTGCTATATTGAACAGTGATGTGTTGCCAGAAAATGGATTTCTTTCTCGGAGATAGCTCACAAGTACAAGAGTGTCATTCACATCGCGTACCTGACGAGCATTATCTGTTGTATGGCATTGTTTACCTTGGCGCATGCAGGCATGGACAATAACCAGACTGTCCGCTGAGGTTTGGTGATCCCACGCCCTCTTGTCAAGCCACTTGTAGATTTTACACTTCTCATTAAAACCTCTTCAACAATGAGATTAGTAGATAGTCCTGCCCAGTACCTATTACTTCGTCTTACCGCATGATATCCATTTTCAAACATAGCTTGCACATCCGGATGAGTTTTAGGTACTTCCAGCATTGATTGCAAGTACATGTATGCAAATTTGCATACAAATAGTGTCCCGATGCTGCAAAATACGGAAGCATATTACTAACAGACTGCAAGTGCAGTTTCCAGTTTCCTGTTCTTTCTGCTTTCAATAACTTTTTCAATATATCGATCATATCCATATATTCCAACCAGAGCTTTGCTGTGCGTGCTGTCTTCCGTTCTTTTTCCTCTTTGAGCATGTTTTGGACTCTCCTTAAAGTTTCGGAAGTACGTGCTTCATTTCCTGATAGTGTTGAATTGATCACAGCTTTATATATTTGCGAGTGACAACGAGTGAACACACAATTACAATGACGGGGTCGTCGCCTGCGTATTCGGTTATGATAGTAACAATGCTATCACGAAATGCTTAATACAACCCGGACGAGAACACAAGTACGACGTACGGGCAGACATAACATCGACAACCAAGCCAATGTCCACGGCCTTTGATAACCAGTTGTGGTGCACTGGCGTAAAGGGTCTGTTTGCACATCCAAATCGCTTTTATCGCCATCTGGATTTGTGTGACTTACTGTTATGATGGTTTCGTTATGTGGCACCGCAACATTGTATGCTTCTGCAGCAAGAATACTGTTAAATGCTGCACCCACAAGGAGATGGCCTCACATTTCACTTGATCAGAAGCATACATAAATATTTTGTTTGGTAAGACTAAATGTTTTCACAACAATGTGTTCAAGCAGCATAGGTTTTGAAAAAAAGCCATGTAAAAATAAGTATTAAGTTTGAATTGTTTCATCAAATTAAACATATTCAATATCTAAACAATGGATTAAAATGTTGAAAACATCTGACATTATCATATGATCAAATAATTAAAGTCACATGCTTGCTACTCTAAATTAAGTAAATATATTATCACCAAGACATTATGATATATTGCTTTAACTATATGTATGGTGGTCAGATAAGATTTATGCAAATATGTATGCTTCTTAACTATGCATTATTTGCAAGCATCAATAATGAAATATTCCACATGGCCAGATATCGCTCACTTTAACTTTGTATATATCTTATGCTACTTTAATTGCAAACTATCTATTGCATACAATATGTACGTGGTAGCCATTTTGAATTGATGAAGCTTAGGTATATACTTGTTTCTTAATGAAATAAAATTGACAAACTTATCTAAAATCTTTTCTCATGAAAAACCCTATTCAATATCTTAGGTCATCTAAATACATTGATACTAAGAAAATGTATGATATTTTTCCAAGGCGGCCATTTTAAATATATGCAAATAGTTATAAGTTTCCTTCTTTGTATAAAGGTCAGGGAGAATAGGAATATGTCCTGTGCATTCCTACACTCCAAAAAACCCACTATTTACCACATTTAACTATGTAAATATGTAGTTTTTAAGTCAAACTATTGTATATAATATATGTATGGCGGGTATTTTCGATTTATGCAAATTAGGCATATTTCCCCTTCATAGATTTTGATAGACTTTGACACTTTTTTCCCGAGGGCCTCAATAAAATACATGGTGGCAAAATAAATTATGTTGCAATTAATTTGGGGTTTGGCCCTTATTGGGGCTAGAAAGTCAAGAAAAAGCTACCATAGATTCTAAAATCCTGCTAAAATATAACGAAACAACCTCGGCAGGTAATTAAGCGCATATCTCACCACTCTCCATTTAGATTTACATTTATCGTGACGTCATTCGAAAATGTCACCTTTCTTTTCATCATGCAGGTTGATTTCATCTGGATCAATCGACACCAGAAAGCTTTCGAATGGTTTGTGTCCCTCTTGACCCAACTGGAATATGAGCAAAGTCTTGCCCCGTTTGATCGTTTCCTCGAACTTCATATGTACATGACTGCAGCATTAGGACGCACCGACATGAAGGGGATCGGTCTTCAAATGGCGCTTGATATAAGGCATAGGAAAGGAGAAAAGGATTTAATTACAGGACTAAAAACAAGAACTCATCCAGGAAGACCAGAATGGAGAAAGGTACCTTTCCACTGTTAGCCTAAATTTGTTTCTAACTTCCAACATTTCTGATATTTCTAAGTTTACGTAAGCAAGTAACATGTAGGCCTATGTTTACTTGCTATCTTGCAGAAACGATTGTCAGATTGTTAAATTGTTAAGTGGTGAAACAAGCGTTAATTTATGCAGATCTTTGCATGATAAGAGAGTTTCAGGAGAGGCCAGGTTTATTAAACAATTTCCATAGAACTACTGTAAGTTGGGGAAGATATTTTTATGATAACTTGTATACATGTCTCAGTGCAGATATTGAAATTTAACATGTTAAGCACGTTGACTAATCACTAATGTAAATTTTTTTATTGGCAGGCCTTATATATATATACAAATTAGATATACAATGTTATATCAGCCGAACGTTCACACTACATTAACGTAACGTTGAATAAAACATCGATTTTACCAAGTTTAATCATTCCCGTATATCATTTTAAAAAATCATATATAAAATACTACACATATTGATGAAAACAGGTCAAGTCAGAAATTCCAGCTGTTATTATTAAAGAAAAGCCGAATGGCTGAAATGTTACTTGCTATGCACACTGTCAATAGAGTATGGGCAACGACGACACGGAAATCATCCAATCAGTGGCGCTGATTGATAAACAAACAATAGGAGTGTAGCCAGCCTTTCAGATTTTTCTTTTTAAGAAGGAGGAATGGGAGGGCAGGGGGGTGTCGCCGAGGGAAATATTTGGACCTTTTAGCATATTTTCTGGACCTTTTTACCATTTTATCATTTTACATTTTATATGTGTGTGTGTGTGTGGGAGGAGGGGGAGGGGGTGTCGCCGAGGGAAATATTTGGACCTTTTAGCATATTTTCTGGACCTTTTTACCATTTTATCATTACCATTTTATATGTGTGTGTGGGGAGGGAAGGGCGGGGAGTGTCGATGTATGACCCTGTCAACCCTCGGCTACATCCGCGGACAACGAACGCCCCTGGTTTGCCTAAAATTTATTCGACGTTTTGACGTCGTTCATACGAAAAAGAAAATTGTTAAAATTAGCATAATTTATTCTGGTTTCTTTACGTTTTTGGATATACTGAAAATGTTCGCTGGCCTTCCATACCGCCATTAAGCACGGGCGGGATTTGTCTACGGAAAGTGTGTGTGTGTGGGGAAGGGAAAGGGGGTGGGTGGGGATAACAAAATCACGCTAAGATGCAAAAAAAATCCTTACAAAAAAAAATAAAAAAAATGGGGGTGGGGCAAGTGCCCCCATTTCCCTCTTCAAATCCCGCCTATGCCAATGAGCGTAGCTCGTGTTCGTTCAAGTGCGTGTGACGTCACTAGTGTGACGAGATTTTGATGGTATTTTGGTAAGGTTTAGGTACGGAATATGATTCACAGTAGCAATTTCTAAATGTCAAATCTTAATTTCGAAAACAATGAAAAGTTTTTTTTCGAATCTTAGTGCAACGTTAAAGACCAGGATTCTTTCTCTTTATTTTCCTTTTTAGATCTTCAAGAAGATCAGCGAGGAGAAGAATGGAAAAGTAACAGTTTTTTTTTGTGGATCTCCTGTATTGGGTAAAGTTATCAAACAGCACTGCGAGACTTATAAGTTTAAATTCCACAAAGAAAACTTTTAAGTTTGTGTCTATAAAAGATTTGCTCTTGCTTTTGTATTGAAACGTCACAGCTCCAATCCATTTCAAGTTCAATAAAAGCTCCGTTGCGTACTTATTTCACTTTGTGTACTTTCCATTTCCTATTTGCCGTTATAAAACTTATTTTTCACCGATTTCTGTTAGTCTATAGTAATCATTATAATATATCTTAGACAGCTTCGTTATCAAACTGAATTATAATAAAAACTGAAAAAAACTAACTACATGATATAACTTTGAAAATAATGAAAATTAGTTAACACAGTCGTGGTAGTATTTTCTATTTATTTTTTGTAGATAAAGTCGCAACAGACGATCCACCACATAAACAATGGCGGATTATAACACATTATATATGTTTAATTTACCAGGTTGCTTAAGGGGTCAGTTCAGTGGTCAGACTTGTTTCTCTTGTATGATAGAGAATGAGGAAGAAACTACTCTGGTTTCATATTCCGTTCAGGAGTTATTGAATATTTGTGAGGAAGAAATTTTTATGAGGAAGACTGTTTGCCATGCGCCCCCAATAAAATTTTAGCGGAAATAAACTTTTAGCGGAAATAAACTTTCCCATTCATCATTTTCAGTGACTAAGATTAAGGAAAGAAATTTAAAGAATTACATAAATTTTGACTGTTCGCCCAGTCATACGTCACAAATTTTACATGATCAAATTTTAATCAGCCATAAGTCAAAACTCAAAGGGGTAATTCCAAAACTAATAAAAGCTGATCTTCTTAGATGTAAATATCTTTTAATCAACCAATTTCGAAAATGTCCATATACCTATAAACTCATTATGATAATGTACATTAACATTTTATGATCGAGTATATTTTTTCAAAAAGTTTTTATGTGGTAAATCACACTTATAAAACTAGATTTCGTTTTAGTTATCTCCAATTGACACAGTAAGACACAAAACATCTAGAAAAGCAGTGAATTTCCGGAAGCCCGTTGTAGAAATTTGGCAATGTGATGTTTAGTCTGAATTCAGTCATTTCAACACAAACGCAGATATCTCCTAAAGCTCGGTCAGCAGAATGTCCGTTCAGAGTTGTACTTTCTTAATCACATCTTCATGGTTTAAACAAATAAAAGAGTTATTACCAGAATCCACACTAATCACATGGTTATTTGATCATTTTCGGGATGGGGTGAGTATGTGAGGAAAATATGTTGACTTCTCTCAAAAATTCATAACCACCGAAATTGGTAATTGTTATTTGTCCCTGCTCAATGACCAGGTGACCCGACATATATATCGGAATAGATTTAACTTCATTTCGTTCCCCTCTTGTTCTTTTTTTTTTATATTTATTTGTATAAGAATAATTTTCATTTGAATAATTTGTGTACGTAGAGCGAGATGGGAAAAATATAAGAGTGCTGAAGAAAAGGATTAAGAAAGAATATTATCACTCTGATACCACTAAAGAAAAGGAAATATTATGAATTAACAATGTGATGCGGGTTTTTATCATTAAAATAGTATAACAATTATAATCTCTACAAAACTGGAAATTGCATCTGGCTATTCATGAAAAGCAAAAGATTTCGTATCTGGGAACTGATATTGAGATAAATATGTGCAGGAATAAGGTAACCTCTGAAGATATGGACAGAATTTGACAGATAGTGCAGTAGTGAATATAAAATAACAAAATAGATTGAAAATAGGGTTCATTTCATTCTTCAGAACTGAGATAAGATGCAATGGCCGAGGTATAAAGAATGCTATAGACTTTTGTCCAGAAGCAATTAAAAAATGGTGCATTTTCTTTTGCAAAAATCTATAGATACGTGACGGATTTAAAATGTTGAGAGGGATTTAGATAGTAATCATTTGATTAATGAATATTAAAACATACCTTACTTGGCTGCAATGTTAAGTTTATTTTGAATATTGTTACGTAGCAAATATTTTGTAAAATCTCTATAAAAAAATCTGAAAAAATTTATATGATTGTTTTTGCATTATTTTTTAAATGATGTATCAGCATATATATGTATGGAAATAAGAGCAATATTTGATTAGTAGTAGATATTTTAGTATTTGTTTAATAGGTGAACAGGAATCAATTTTTTTACTTCATATAGAATTGCAATTGATATATGCAAATTGTATTACAAGAAATACTATATCATTATGAATTAAATATTTATCAAATAAATCTAAATGTAATAGTTTTTCTAAAAAGTTTTTATGTGATTATATAGTGAGTTTATTTCAACATTCAACAAAAATTCTTTATATCAATATCAAAAAGATTCATTTCCATTTGTGTTTGGTGTTCAGCTTATACGTTTTTTGATTGTAAGATCTTAATATCATACTAGCTTTGTCATTTTACTACACAAATACGTATTTATCCACAAAGTACTTTTGATCAATTTTATTTTAGTTTATAAACATGTGACAATTGTCAACGGTTTTTGTTTAAAATTATGATAGTCCATTCATATATACATATGATTATCGCCTATAGCATGTTGATAGTAGGTTGTACTAATTGTTGTACTATCAAAATTTTCATTGAACATCGTCTCAGATTTCGTTTTGTAATAAAATATTGCATACAAGCAAATAGTATCCAACGTATTTTCGTCTTTATTTAAATGTAATTAAAAGTCTTTAGTTTGATGTGCATCCCCTTCAAACGCAATATCTTCAGCCCCCAATTACACCTGCCGAGAAAAAGCTTTGATCCAACAATTAAATTGTTTTAGGACTGACATAATATAGTACAGTGGCAGGAACCAAAGGTAATATAGATCTGAAATAGCACACTCAATTTGTCTGAGTTGGTAACTATACTAATAGTCAAATCTACAATAAGTCTACAATATGGATACAAGCTCTTTAGCTGAGAGTTTACAAAATAGCGAGCCTGTGACGGAAATAGATGGGGGACTTATTGTATACCAATATTTTGGTTAATTGTAGCTGTACACATCGTATGTTTTTTTTTTTGAAAGTCTAGATTATTTACAATTTTCCCAATCATACTGTACCATTTCCCGATATTTCAAATCATGACTGCAAAATTTTCGTAAACTGTCGACTTCGTCACCAATTATGGAGCCAATTTTTTCAAGTTGCCAATAATTGAGTTTTAGTCTCCTTTGTAACGTCATCAGAATTATTTTTTGCCAATTCTGTTATAAATTAATTCGCACAAAGTAGGCTATACTTCAACAGTTTCATATTATAAAATCATTCAAAAGTGATTGATGATAGTCCATTGAATGCTACAAATTATTTTCATAAATTTAATTTTCAGAGGTCAAAACTTTCTTTATCAGATTCGATTTGGCTAAAGGGTATTGGGCTTTTAACTTGCAACCACCCAACCACTCCTCATAACTTCATATTTCTAGAAGATCTTCAAAATGTGTTTCTACATATATCATCATCTTTTTTCTTATACTCTCCAACAAAGAAGGTTACACATTTTTTCAAAGAATGAATCGCCCTGATTCCTTTCTTCACTCTCCTACATTTCTTGTAATTTTGAGAGCTGTAGACTGCTCATTATTCAAGGTTGAAGTCTTGTTAGGGGCCCATGGGGCAAAGCCTACGGAATTCATGAGTTTCTTGTGATTTTGATAACAGAAAATTGCTTAAACTCGTGTCAAATCCAGAGCGTCGAAAGTCCTGCGTTATTGGTCAGTTGGTAGTGAAACATTGCTTGCAATTGTGAGATATCTAGGAGCGAAACCTTGGTATGACCCCAGGGGGCGAAGCCTACAAAAGCCCTGCGTTTCTCGTAATCTTAATAGCATAAATTTTCTTAAAATTGTGTCAATCCCAGGACAGACCCCCACAAGCCCCGCGTTTCTCGTGATTTTGATATTAATAAATTTGTGTCAAACCCAGGGGCGAAGCCCCTGGAAGCTCTACGTTTTTCATGATTTTGATAGCAGGAAATTGTTTTAAAATGTGTCAAATCTTTATGGGGCGAAGCCCTCGTAAAGGCCCAGGGGGGAGAAGCCCTCGGAAACCGTATACGTTTCTTGTGTTTTTGATAGCAGAAAATTTGTTTAAAAGATTAGTTCAAAGTGAAGCAAGTCCATCGTATATGAAATAGGACTACAAACAGTCAAAAGAAACAAAATACTGATAAAAGCATTCAAAACTCTTATTCCGCTAAAGAGATATTTATGCTTAAAGTTTGGAATCTTTTCTGTCAAAAACGACATAAATCGGGCTATTTGTGACATCGCAGCCTCAAATTCCTCTATGTGTTTATTATATTCTATAATTTTTTGTGCTGCGATTTTGTGGCTTAAACACCATCGGATACATCTGGAAAGGGGTAAATTAGAATCTAGTCAGGGTGATTATAATTTACCACCTGAAGAGAGTTACCGGAAAAATAATTTAAAAAGTAAAAGATTAAAAATTTTTTTTTTTAAATACATAAACAATTGTTAAGAATGTTATATGAGGGCGCCAACCTTCCATAGTAGACTTACTACACCAGCCATTTCTACGCAAATAAGATAGAACTTAAAACTTGAATATTTCGGTAATGGAATAAGATATTGAAATAGTTTCTTCACCATTTTGTTTCTTTTAAAGTCATATTTCATACAGTCATGTAAAATAAACTTTAATGACCATTGAACTAATCCTTTAACATTGTGTCAAATCTAGGCAGGGCGTAACCTAATTGGGTGTGGGGATGTGACACCCCTATAAAAATTTTATGGTCTGGCAATTCTAATTTTTGTTGGGCAAAAAAGTAGGCTATAGTATTGAAACAAAATTGTAGGAAAATTGATATGGTTATATCTTTATGTTTTTGTTTCCTCGTAAAATACACATTACTTTTGAAAATGTGGTGGATGAAATCATACTTTTTTGCTCCCTCCCCAACACCCTACCCCTCCTCCCGATATCGATCTTAATCAGACACAAATGTAGAATAACGGGTGCACTTGTATCCTGGTATCAGAGTATATTTCAGTCATGCCCGACTAAGGTATATATTCGAAAATTTCGACTGCCGACTCAAGATGCTGACAACATCATACTTGAGCACTAAATCGGACAGAGATATAAAATGTCGGATGTACTGTTTTAATCGGAGATACATCCAATCATGTCCAAATCGTTATATCAGAATCATGTTCACCTAAATCGGCATTACGCTGACAACATCATACTTGCGTACTTAGTCGGGCTAAGATTTAAAATGTTGGATGTCTGTATGTTCTGTTTACATTAGAGATACATCTCAATCATGCCTTAATCGTCCAGATATCAGAATCATCTCCACTCGACTAGGCATGATGATGCTGCAACTGCAAGAGACGGTATACCCCCTCCCCCCAGATATTAGAATCATCTCCACTCGACTAGGCATGATGCTGATTGGGCTCGGCGCAACTCAAGAGACGTATACCCCCCCCACCCACACACATGTTTAAGTTAAGAGCCATTTTTCAATTTTTGGGCATCAAAAAGTAGAAATCTTTCCGGGAATTTACCTCTTTGACTCTGTCAGAGCTGCATCTATGAACCCAACAATATTGTGGACGAATTTATAAGGGAAATTTCTCTTCTGCCTGACAGTGTTAATGGTACCCTAAATGCTTCTCTGAGTAGATTTCAAGAATAGAATTTGACAATTACATCTCGGTTTGTTTGTGTTGATCTTAAGCCACTTCTAGGCAAAAAAAACTTTTGACCAAGATTTCACACTTGAGCCCCATAATTGTATCCGAATTGATCAGTTTGTGTTGATTTTCCGAAATTTATCAGTTTGTTTGATCAGTTTGTGATTTTAAGACATTTTGGGGCATCAAATACAATAAATCTTCAGAGCTTCCGAGGACTTCACCCTCAGACACCACGATTTACATTTGGAAACTTTGTATTAAATTTCAGCTATTTGGGTTCATCAAAAGCAATACATTTTCAGACCAGGGCTTCGTCTATGAGCTAAACAATTTTGCCCAAATTTCATCAATTTTAGGTGAATTTTCTCTTACTCTTCTCTGTCTGTTTAGAAATGGTAACCTATAAACGTTTATCCAGTTCTCTAAGCATATCTTAACATTCGAATTTGAAATTGTCCTCTTTTCATCACTTACATTTTGAAACTTTGTGTTGATTCTAAATCATTTTTCGAACATCAAAAACAAAAAAATTCTCAGTGCTTCCAGAGCTTCGCCCATGAGTCCACAATTTTGACTAAATTTTCTCTATTTTTAAGGCAAATTTCTCCTGTGTCTTTGAAATGGTACTATTTTTATCCGAGCTGGTAGACACAATATAATCTGAAATTGTCTTCTTTTCATCACTTACATTTGGGAAATTTGTGTTGATTTTAAAGCAATGTCGATTGTGGAACATCATAATCAAGAAATCTTCCGTGGCTTTGCCTCTGTAACTAAGGTTCCAAGCAAGGGCGTAGGAACCGGGGACCAGGTGGCTAATGCCCCCCAAAATATTTTACTGGGAAGGCGGGGGGTACCATTTTGGTTCCCTAATAGGTTATAACCATCTTATTTTGACGAGTCCAGTCAGATTCCATGGCATAATTTGGAGGAATTATTTTCACTTTTTGTAAAATTTTCTTCATTTTTGTGAAGTTTGCTTCAATTTTTGTGCAATTTCCTTCAATTTTCTTAAAATTCTTTACATTTTTGTGAATCTGCTTTAATTTTTGGTTTTTTTTCTCCATTTTCCGGAAATTTGTTTCAAATTTTGTTTAATTTTTTTATTTTGGGAAATTTGTTTTAATTTTTGTGCAATTTTTTTCATTTTCGGGAAATTTACTACAATTTTTTTGACATTTTCCTTCATTTTCGATAAATTTACTTCAATTTTTGCATTTTTTGTCATTTCCATTAAGATTTTCTTCATTTTCCCTCGAATTTACTTCAGTTTTTGTGCAATTTTCTTCATTTTTGGAAAATTTTCAGGAATTTCCTTAATTTTTGTAAAGTCTGCTACAACTTGATTTTTGTGCAATTTGCATCACTTTTTGTGCAATTTTCTTCATTTTTCTTCATTTTCGTAAAATATTGTTCTTTTTGTAAAATTTGCTTCAATTTTTGTGCAAACTCCTTCATTTTTGTAAAATCTACCTCCTTGTTGTTCAATTTCCTTAATTATTCCTTAATTTTCGGGAAATTGACTTTTTTACGGGAATTGTTTCTTCTATTTTTGGCAAATGGTGCCAAATTTAAAGACCACCCACCCACCCTTCCTCCCTTTACAAATAGGTGTTGGACCGTGATAAGAGACTGAGATAGTACTGAGATTTGTCGAGGAAAATGATCAAATCTGGCCCTCAATATTAAGTACTTTTCTATAACGCTGCTTCCAAGGCTTCGCCATGAATCCCACAATTTTCCCCAAATTTTCTCAATTCGCAGGTAAATTCTGCAAATACCAGAATACTTATTTAAATAGATTTAAACAAATTTGTCTTCTTTTCATCACTTCCATTTTGGAAATTTGTGCTGATTTGAAATCATTGTAGGGCATCATAATCAAGAACTCTTCAGAGCTTCCGGGGCTTCGCCCCTGGGCGAAGCCTATTGCAAGGCTTCGCCCATGAGCCCCACTGCACAGTTTTGCCTGATTTTACTCAATTTGCAGGGACAATTTCCCCTCTACCTGTTTTGAATCCCTTTCTGTTTAGAACCCAAATGATTATCTTTGTAGATTTTAAAGAAGCTATCGAGCGAAAGTTGGCGTCTTTTTTGTGATTATTTGTGGGCATTTAGTCCAAATCCAATCAAATCTCGTTTTTCATGAATTTAATCTCAATGGAAGTTCGTGCACTCGCCGAGTGCTCTTAATGAAAGTTTGTTTACTCGCCGAATTGAACGTTTATTGTGTGTGAACGTCTATACATGTTAAGCCTTCCAATCTTTTGTTCTTTTGCCACGGTACTACGACAGTGACAACATTATAGTTAACATAAAGTTAACATAAAGCTTTATACTTTTAGCCGATAATTGATAAGCTAAGCCTGCGCATTTGTCTAAGTCTGTAGTAACGTATACAACGGCAGAGTAACGTTAGTGTAATAAACTATTTTTCAATAAATATCATGTACCAATGTTTTAATATTATTTCAGTTGCCTAACGCCAATTGCATGATCGCTGCTGATTTATTACCAAATGACTTTTGAAATGTGTTCCAGCCGTGAAAAGAGCACAGCAAGTAAAGTGTATTGGAATACGTTTACAAGAACAAATTCAAATAAAGCATTTGTGTCCTAACAACCGGCCGAAACAGCTAGGCCAATATGCATGATCGAAGACACAAAGCACTGTCAAATTTATTTGCCTATACAAGAAGACTCCATTATTTGAAAGAAATAAAATACTCCCTCACGTTTCGGCCGAGTGCTCTTTAACATTAGAATAAAGATTATCTTCTTTTCATAAATCAAATTATCGAACTTTGTGTTGATTTTCAGCCATATTGAAACATCAAATACAAGAAATCTCCGGTGCTTCGACCCCTGGACCCCAACCAAGGCTTCGCCACGGGCCCGTAAGCGGGCACACGGTGTTGACACTTCAGTTCAACTGCATTGATGGGAGGGGATTGATCTGTCCCAACTGTTCTATATTATGTGGTTCTATCTTTTTTGAATAAGTTGGACAAATGCAAATTTTCTTCAGGAAAATTTGACTTACACCCACATGACTTCGAAGTCAAGTTATGCCCCTGAATCTACAGGCGAACCCCTGGAAGCCCTGCATTTCTTGCTAATGTGATACAAAAATTGCTTACTATTGTGTAAAACCACGGTCGAAGTCCTGGCAGGCGCCCAGGCTGCCAGGGGGCGAAGGGGAAGCTGTGAGATTATTTTTGGCGTAATGTTTCGTATCAGAAAAATTTTAGAATCGTGTCAATTTCACACTAAACTTGAGTTAGTAAGACGTTGGAAGGAATATACATTTTGGAACGAATGTTCAAATGTAGGATCCCATTAACTAAGATGTGAGTTTTACAAGATTTTTATCTTTCTAATGTTAGAATAAACTGATAAAGCTTTGAGAAAAAATATTTACAATATTTGTTCTGAAATTATACAAATTGCAGAAGTTGAGATTAAAATATATACAAAAATATATTCTTAGGGCAATTTTGCTCCCCTATGAGCATTCGGCACCCTCTCGGAAGGCTTCACTGGGAAAGTTAACCCCTGCCACCACGCCACTAAAAATGCAAGCACTTCACGATCTTAATATTTTTCTCGCGAGGTGAGAGTGTACAGGTATACATGGACGTGGCCGCCAAATTACAGAATTGGGGCACCAAATTTCACCTAAGCTGTGGTTGTTGTACAAATGCATTTGGTAGGATGGTAGGAGTGAGATGAATCCCTGCAATGTTCGCATATTTTGATATACGGAGAGAATTTGTGTCTCAATAATCAAAATTGTCCACTTCGTTACCAAGACAGGTTTTTATATATTTTCATCTCTCGGTTAAAACTTAGCGTCACGCTTACTCCGAAACATGAAAAATATGCTCCTATAATCACTTGATTTCATACACTTTTGCGCGCAACACCGCAATACTCAATGCTCGTCATGACAATAAACAATCTTCCAGGAGTACATTGTTGAGATAATGGAATAAATATCCATAAACACAACTTTCTTCTGCAGTTTTCAAAGATTGAAAATTCGACGGAAACATTAACATTTGACACAAAGGAGTCTCCTTTTCGAAAGATTAAATTATTCCTTATTAATCCACAAAAGATCTTCTGTTTTTCTTCTTAGTATTAAGCCTATAGGCCTAGGTAGTCTATATAGGCCTAGTTATTATACGCAACCCTCAGTACGGGTTGACATTGGGATTGTTGTACGAGGACGGCCAGTCACCACTAACGGCCAGTGGCGTAGCCAGGATTTTTACATTAGGGAGGGGTGGGGGGCTTTAATTGAAACGACACGATATTTAGTGGTGTAGTTGAGGTGACACCGAATTTATTGACGTTTACTGTGTGGAAACTCTTTGCTGTGAGATCCTGTGCATTTGTGCAACTTACACTACAAAATGGGCTGATTTTCTAATAAGTAGTAGTTTATTTTAGCAGTCAAGGTCGAAATTCAGCACCAAGTGATCTGACATTGTTAGAAAATAAGCCTATGTAGTCCTAATAAGCCTAGTAAAGTTGTTTATTTTAGCAGCCGAATATGAAAATTTGTTCGCTATTCGTGTTGCTGTCAAAAACAGATAAACTGATTACGTAATGTAATGACTGAATGATATAGTGGTTACCTAAAAAGAAATGGTCGAACCTGCGCGGAATAAATTACGGAGACCGGTCTACCCCGTGTTTTACGGGAATTTAATGCATGGATCATTACAACGCAAATTACCCATATAAATTTTATAAAACATTATAAACGATCATCTAGCTCAGCATCCAAGATTATCTTCTTTAGCGGCTGAGCAATACGTCACCAAAAAGTTGAAGGTGATATTTCATATAATTGTGTCGCGAAGGTGTCATTTATAGCGCAAAGCGC
The DNA here is from genome assembly GCA_020152595.1 of Chiridota heheva. NCBI lineage: Eukaryota > Metazoa > Echinodermata > Holothuroidea > Apodida > Chiridotidae > Chiridota > Chiridota heheva. The sequence goes on from JAIGNY010000143.1 coordinate 675,192, forward strand.
TCAACTTGTGGGCGTGGGCTCCAGGGCCTGATAGGGTTCAGGGGTTTTGCAAAATTGACATTTCAAGGGCAAAAACGTATGTCACAACGCATATTAAGAAGGTGTATCATACAAGTCAAAAATCATGTCAAAAAGAGCTATAATACACCATATACAAAAGACAAAATCATGTAAACGCATAATGTAGAATTTTATTGTTTTATTGTTTACGTTTGTGCATGGAAAGGTTTATCGTCACTCTTTGAAAAGTATGGGTTGTCTAGAAGAAGGGTTTTTAAAAATTTACTACAAACTTGTGTAAATGTTGTCAAACTTTTAAAATGAGCCTCACTCTCTTTGTGTTTATATCATCGTGTTTAAATGCGTATATTGAATGCACGGTTTACAGGTTTTTGCACTCGCGAACTCGTGTCAAAATCATGTGAACCTTTTACATACACACATAAACACTCCGCCTCAACAGTAATCTTTAAGCATTACAAGATTTAACACCATTAGTAAAATACATCCTACGTCCCTGTACAATGTGTATGTAGCAGCGAAATTAAAGAATTCCAAATTTAAAAGAATAACCATTGTGTTCCTCGTCTTGGTAAATCTTTAAACGATCTGAAAATGTTAAGTGCTCTCCATGATGTGCAGGCGATTCAACACTTTATTTGTTTGTTTGATGAGGGCTTAAGGGCACCACGACAGTGAGGGTCAAATTGTGCCTGAGAGGTTAGATCATTCCAGCGGTAGGAAGAAAAGAAAATAGTAAGAGTCTGAGAAAAGTATGGGGGCTAATATCTAGAAAGCTGGGATCGAAAGAGAAAATGTAGAAAAAAAGGGGTAAATGTAGGTAGAGGGGTGGAACAATAGAACTAAATAGGGTTGTAGAGGAAAGATTGATGAAGGAAGGAAATATTTTTATCCGGATGCTTTTTCTGGAAGTCAGAGCTCGGCTATGGAGTTGTGAGTAGTGAGGTACACCCTGGGGACGCTGTACAGGGAATAGACAAGGAAGATGTGGTGGACTGTGAGAGGGCAATGGCAGTTGCCAATTGTTGCAGAGGGGTGGGGGAGCCAGCAAGGGGTGGGAGTGAGTGAGGTGGGTGTGACATATTCTTAGTCGGGTAATGTGGATGTTGTTGATACGGGAGAGATTGTGGATGGTGGGTTTGGTCAAAATGGTGGGTAGATGTCGTGGAGTTTGTTATCAATTTGGGAGTCCCATGAGGTTTGCCAGCGGTCACGAACAAGGGAAGTTATAAGCGGTTTGATGTCAGAAAGGGTTTTGGGAAACGGGAAAGGGGAAAGTTGAAGGCAAGCTTAGCGGATGAATCATCTCTGTCATTGCCGGGGATGCCAACATGGCCAGATGGCTGGGTGTCTAGAAGAAAAGAATATTTTTCCTGCAGAGCGGAGTGAAAGGAATTTACGGAGAAGGAGGTGGGACGTGGGGTTATCCCACTTAAGATTCAGTAAAGAAATAAGGACGGCCTTTGCCGCGGCCTAGAAGATGGACGAGTAGTTCGGAAGTCTGCTACTGAGGGCGATGTCTTGGATAACGGCAGTAACAGCTGTCTTGTCGCCTTCCTAGGAGCCATCAGTATAGATGGAGGTGTAGTTTGAGAGTTTGATGAAGAGGTTGGGGTGGGTTTGGGTTTTGTGGTGAGTGGAGAGGCCCAGTTGGATAGAAGAGAGGGGATGGCCCAGGGTGAAAAATTGGGTGGGGAGAAGGTGTCAAGAGTGGCGGGCTTGATGCCGAGATGGTAGAGGTCGGGTTTGATGCGTAAGCTGAAGAGAGGATATATAGTTTTAATCCTATCAAAGAGGGTGGAGAAATAGGGGTATTTAATGAGGTTGTAGACAGGGTTTTGGGTATTGGTGAGGGCTTTAAAAGTGGTGAGGGCTTTAAAAGCGTAAGAAAGGCTAGGCTGTCTATACCTTACCAGGAAGTGGGCTCGTTGGCTTCAATGTGAAGGCTGGTGTGGAGGGAGCTCCTGTGGGCACCCAAGCAAAACCTGATGGTTTTACCTTGGATGGTCTTGATGTGGTTGAGGTAAGAGTTGTGAGCGGCACAGTAGACAATATTGCCGTAGTCGAGCTTGGCACGAATAGTGAGCTTGAAGATTTTAGGAGAGCGTGGGGGTCCACACCCCAAGTGGTGTTGGAGAGGAGGCGGGGAATGTTAAGGGAACTATTGCATTTCTGTTTCAGGTAGGTGATGTGTTGCTTGTAGAAGAGCTTGGGGTCTAGGGTTAGACCCAGAAATTTAGTGTGGTCAACTTTAGGGATGCGATTGCCGTTGAGCACGAAAGTTCGGGTTAAGGTGGAGATTGTTGAAATGACAGAAGTGCGTGCAGACTGTCTTGTCTTTGGATAATCTAAACACCGTTATTGTTACACCAGTCTTGCAGCTGGTTGAGACTAAGTTGGAGCCTATTTTTGACGAGATAAGAGCTAGGGAGGAGTAGAAGATGGTGAAGTCGTCCACGTAGAGGGCACATTTAATGTTGGGTTTAAGGTTGTCCGCGTTGTTGTTAATGCTCAGATTGAAGAGAGTAGGGGAGAGGATGCTGCCTTTGGGACGCCCTCTTCTTGGGGATGGGGATTGGAGAGGGTGTGGCCAATATGAACTTGGAACTGCCTGGGTGAGAGGAAGTTTTGAATAACATGAGGAAGCTGTCCTCTGCGGACGATAGTGTGAAGTTTCTTGATAATGCCGTATTTTAACAGTTTTCCCGAGGTCGAAAAAGATGGCAATGAGGTGTTCCATTTTTGCAAAGGATTCCCGGATAGCGATGTCGAGCGTGGTTAACTAGTTCAGGGTATTGTGATGTTTATGGCAATCGCCTTTGTGAGGGGAGAAGATTATGTTGGTCTCAAGGAACCAGTTTAGTCTCTGGTTAATGCGATGGGGTGGTAGCCGGAGGGGTCGGTGCTGTCCTTCCCTGGTTGGGAGAAGGGGGTGATGGTAGCTGTCCTTCAGATAAGGGGAAAGGAGTGTGAGGACTGAATGTGTTTGAGGATGGTGAGGATGGTGAGGAGGGTAGTGGTGGCCTTGTTGGGGATGTGTTTCAGGAACTGGTAGGGGATGTTATTTGGGCCCTTGGAGGTGCAGCCAGCATCGTGGATGGCTTGCTTTAATTCAGATATGGTGAGAGGGGTGTTGTAGCTCTCGGTGTTGTCGGAGGGAAAGGTAATACTCCGAGTTGTTTTTACTTTGAAAGCATTGGGGCAGTTGGCCGGGGACGAGATGTTGCTGAAAGAGGCGGCGAGGCGGTTAACGATATCCTTGTTACCCGGTGAGAAGATTACCATTCCAGGAGAGATGGGAGACTTGCCCATCCTGCCGTGGAAGCTGTTAATCATACTCCAAATGTGTTTAATGTTGGTGGTGGTGAGAGAAGAGATGAAGTTGTTCCAAGTATTGGTTTTTACTGTCCTTGATAGTGTCTCTGGCCTTGACACGGATGATGCGAATGAGGGTGAGGTTGTGGGTAGTCGGGCTCTTTTTCTGGTCTCAATGGCGGTTTTGCAGTCATCATTTGTTGGGAGTGGTTAAGGGGTTTAAAAATTTTGGGAATGGAGCAAGTAGCGATGTTGATAAGGATGCTACTGAAGTTTGTCATGAGATCCTCACTCTCGAGAAGATGGAGGGGGTGAGAGTTTTAGAGGGTTCGAAAAGGGGCCAGTTGGCTTTCTTAAGGTTCCAGTTGGGGGGTGTTTCCAGTTTTACATTTTACTGTATAATGAGGCGGGAGGGGGTATCCGGAGAAAGATTTGTTGTGTCTGGGTAGGCTTGTTTTTTTCTTTGGATATGTCCCTGTTTTTTTGGAAGCGGTTCCTTTGGACGAGAAGTATGTCACGTTTGGTGGGTTCGGTAATTGAATAATCCATGTTCTCGTCAGTGTCATACATGTGGGTTTGGATGGTGGACTGTTTGTTGATTTGTTGTTCGTTGTTTTTTGGCCAGGTTGTGAATTTGATGTTTGATGGCATTTGAGGTGTTGGAATAGGGGACTGTGGGAAGGGGGGTAGGAGGGTCTTAGAACAGGAAGAAAGCTTTGAGAGAGAGGTGGTGGTGGAGGTGGTTTGTATAATGGGTGTGATTGGGTTGTTGGCAAAGGCGATAAGCTTAAGACTCGGTGAGAAGAGCCAGGTGAGATCAGTTTGGGCATGTGAGTCAGTTGTCTTAGAGGAGATATTAGTGTTTGAGGAGACTGTGCTCGAGTAGGAAGTTTTGGTGTGGAGGGAAGCAAGTAATTGCTTCCTGGCCTCTGGGTAAGTGGTGCTGGGATTAAGGATTTTCAGTTTAGTTATCTGTTTTTCCTGAAGCCAGGTGGGGCAGTCTTTTGAGACAGAGGGATGGTTAGCTGGGTGAGTACCATCGCATTTGTTGCAGTGTGGGGTCTTGGTGCAAGAGGCGCTGTCATGGTCGAGGCTCCACAGTTGCCTCAGCACGCTTGTCTGCGTCGGAAGTTTTTTTCCATGACCATACCTCTGGTACTTATGACAACGGAGAGGTTTAGAAATGTAGGGGCGACTAGGATTCTCAGATAGCCGGCAGTGATGTGGGAGGGCAGAGTGGGTGTGGAAAAAGTCAGGAAGTTGGTATTGGTGGGTGTTTCGGCACCGTCTCCCTTGAGGACGAGACGACGAGCCTCAGTAACGTGTTGGCTGGCAAGTTCTTCAACGAGGTCTTCATTGGTCAAGTAGGCAAGGTCTCTGGTTCTGATGACACCTTTGCTGGAGTTCAGGGAACGATTGGGAGTGACTGTCATATCGATACCAGTATTAGCTAGGGTTTTGGTGGTGGCTTGAATGTCCCTGGTGCAGTGCACCAGGAGATTACAGGATCTGAGGGTAGAAACCTTGGGGAGGTTACCGACAAGGCCGTGGAGCGCCTTGTGTATGAGGAAGGAGAAAACTCTATTGAAACTGTCTGGTTTGTTTGTGGCCTAAATGATTAAAGATTTTGGGGACTGTGGCTGAGGAATGGTCAATGGAGGTAGCAGATAGGTAACGGGGAGAGGAGAGAAAGTCAAGGTCAAGGCAGAAGTAATGGTAATGTTGAAAAAACAAACCAAGGGCCGGGAGAACCAAGGCAACTATAAAAAAGTCGTGGAAATACTATACCAGAATCAGTGTACAAGTACCAAAAGGAGCGTGAAGGCCTGGTCAAAATGGGAGGTAAAAAATAAAAAGGAAGGATTTTATCGAAAGCAGTCACCCATCTACAAAGAGAAAATTCAGGAAAATGAAAAAAGGTACAAAAGTTTAGGTAGAAAAGTGCGTGGTACATTATAATCAGAACAGAAAGTTTGAGAGAACAGATAGGAAGTCAGCGACGGCTGCTCTCAACACGTCGTAATGATGATTAAACAGACCAGCGTGGTTCCAATGAAGCTAAAAGGAAGCATATTCTCAGCCTCCGATTTTAATTCTCTGCACCAACCCGGTAATAAGTTTTTAGTTTTCCCGTGGCACGTTTCCAGTTTATTCTTAATATCGTAACGACATTGATAGACTGAAAAACTGAAAAGCCTAGTGATTGCACTTAAAATTATAAAGCATTTTAACGAAGCCTCGTACCAGTTCTGTGTTCAAACTTGGCTAATTTGGATATAAAATGTTCTAATAACTAATTAAATACTTCAATGATGTCATTTTACTTTAAACGAAAAAGGTACAACCAAAGGTGTTCGACGTCGTATATTCAATTTGTTTTTTTAGCTAAATATCACTTGCAAGGCAAGTACAGGCCTCAAGCAATTGCTGTCAGGTTTTGATGTGCTTTCCGTCTTTTTTATTTACATAATACTTTTTCTTCCCCATTTCTGGTCACTAAAGTCTTTCTGTAAAATTATAGTTGTGCTAGGTGCATTATCAGTATCGTTTGTTTATTGACGTAACAAAAAATAATTCCGAGTAGCACATTTGTTAAAATTTGCAGAAAATGTACATAGGCTTCCGAATTATGGTTACTTACATTATTTAGATAAATAAAGTTATGCGAAATATGTTTGTTAGGTGCGAAACAGCTGAAGGTATTTTTAAATTTGTATTTATATCACTTATTCTCTCAAATTATTATACAGCTATCGGTTGGTTAGGTTTATGACTACTTAAGTAGTCAATGTCTTTGTCAATTACAGCCGCTCTCTTAAAATAATTGTAACAGAGAAAAACCAATTCATATTTAACTGGAGACATGCTTGATCATAGGCACGAGAAATTGTATTATTTTTTTATATGATTTTGGTCTGAAAACAGTTAAAAACGGTACTGAGTATTTCTATAATTTTCAGCAATTTTAGAATAATCTATATAATCACTATTGTCTCTAATCATTTCTCAATTTCTCAACAGACTAATACAAATTTTTGTTTAAGATTACTCACGTATGCACTAAAGTTGACAGAAAAAGTTTTAAGTATTAATTGCTCATAAATGAAAGCTGGACCAAAAGTTGGGACGTACTATTCGCAATTTCAAATCTGAATCGGCAATTTCCGGAAAACTTATTTGGATATTGTAACTTGGCCAAAATTTACGTTGAAGAATCTTATTGACTGGTTTAACGTAACGACGTTCGGCTAAAATCGGTATGAACTGATGAAATATGGGATGATAGCAGTCTCTTGCACGCAACAGTTGTGAATCCCTCAGACAAGGATTTTAAACCACCTATGACCCGAAATAAGAACGTTACTTAAGTTTTCATCATGATATTTGCAGCAATTCTTGTGGTTTCTACCTTAACAGTTGTTAAGAAGCTTAGATGAGGGCACCAACCTTCCTTTTATAGTTGACTTTCCAAACTAGTTTTTTTCTTCTATCTTTTAAACAAATGAAACACCTGTTTCATTTAAGATGGATTGCTTGACCACTGAACTATAATCCTTTTGAACAAATTGTTTTTCACTGGGTACATGAAGGACAAAATGACACTTTCATGGCTTTGTTAAAAGAGTTGCCATTTTGAAAACTCCCTGCTTTAGAAAAGTTTCGAGTTAAAGTTCAACTGTGTCATTTTTTATCCGCTGGGAGGTAAACTTATAACATAATATATACGCTATAGCTGCGGAGAGGAATGACCTTCAATATGTACTCAGCGGTAAACAGAGCACGTCCGTACCTTAAAGGGCTCAATCTTTAAATGAGCCAGTCAGAGCGATATATAATTCGTGTATCGGACCCAGAGGATCAGAATCAACTTAGTTACCTTTGTAAAAGTATCATGTGCCAGGTTGTGTTTTGAAAACAGATATTTTGATTCTAATTTACAAAACCTAATACCTTAGAATTTCCCTAAATGGGTGGCAAATGCTCCCTACTAGGTACCATTTTAGTAACCAGTTTCTATGTTGAAAATGACTCCCTGTTTGAGTTCATGATACTATGAACATGATTGATTACAAGTACTCGAGGGGTAAATATGCCTCTTTGATTCCAATGATCGCCGAGCACGAGATGCGATGACCACTTGTGAAAATGGCACAACATCGCAAAAATCAAGGCCATCACTTTCGACCGAGTGCTCCTTAAGAAACTTCTATAATCATCTAAGACACTTTCAACTGAGCTTTTTGTTAAATAGATGTAAGAAATTCCCCTAAATAAATCGAGGAATTTCGCAACGTCTCACGTGAGTCACGTTCGACGGAGTGTTCCTTGTAGAATCATCTCGTACGCTTTCAACCTTACTTTTGTCAAATAGATGTTTCATACTTCCCTCTAAAGAATCCTTGAAATTTTAAGCCCAATGACCGCAACCTAGTTATGTAGCTATGGTAAATAGATATTTAAAACTGTCGATAAGCTCACGGATCATTTATCTATTATAGATCCCCGTATAAAATTGATAAGAATGCATAGACAGCAGAACAAGCCTGAAGAGTGAGACTAAAATAGCGTACAAGACCATGCAGGCACAAGCAAAAATTGTCATGTCTTCAGCAACGGTCACCAGAGAGAAGAGCAAAAATACATTTAATAACCGCAGTTATTTCCTGCAATTTATATAAGCTTTGTGTTTTCTTAAGCTTGTTTATTTGGTGCGATCATTGTAACGGCGTTATACGTCTCTCAACTATGTAATTGCTACAAGCAATATTTATATGTTGTATATAAAAAAAACAAAAAAACATTTGTAATAGCAGCAATTAAAACAGAAGTCATGCGATAATAATAACCCCCCGAAGCAGTTATAACAGGCAAATTGATGTGTTTATTCTTTGCAAATTTGGCCTTGGGTTTTTAAGGATGGTTAATAGTTTTGCTTCTTCAAAAAGTAAGAAAATTGCCTTCACTCTTAAGTAAGAAAATAAATTCATACTTAGTTGGCTGATATTATTTTCTTAACGAGCATATCATTGCTAAATGTGCCATGATAAGCATAATATAGAAGAATAAGGCGGAATACTATTGATAGTTTTACAAGAAATATCGTTTTTGCAAAAAGGTATTCACTTAATTGAATGCACCTGTTATTTTGCTTCATATTTGTTCTGGTTATTGCCTATTTAAATGCAAGAAAAATATAATTCAAGGTGTTTGAATGAAGATTCAATCTCAATTTTCCTGTGTGTTCTACGTCATTGCTTTGAAGACATATGTGACTGCTATGCAATTGATTATACTGCAATAGAAACAGAGGAAATTACTTAAATTACAAAATAATGATTCCAGTCAGGCAGATTTTCTGTCAAATGTTATTATTAAAGTTGTAACTATAGTTTTTGGATCATATTTTAGATCCACGTATACACGCCTTATGGATTAGTCCTCGGGGTCTTAAAACACTAGAATTTCAGCACTGAATAAATCAATCTTCCATCGTCATTTTTAGGTCATTACGTGCTTACAGCTCCAAAATGCAAATTCAAGAAGAACTTGTTCACAAGCAGAGACGTATCTTGGGAAGAATGATTTACTAATTCTGTAATTATCAATCGGTTTTTGGTCAATTTTGATGTGAAATCAATAGATTCGCATATATCTATTGAACGGCAGGGCAGATAAAAGTAGAGGAGCAGTTGTTTTAGTAGAATGTTCTATGAATAACAAAAATGTACTTCCGCGTAACACATTATTTTATTTTGTTTTGATAAACTTGGATATAACTGATGATATGCTATCGAAAAGATATTCTTAACGTATCCTTAATGAAAACCACAAAAATCCGATTTTGGATAAGTTATTGTAGGCTCAACAGGTTTACGAAACTCTTTGTTTGAGTAATTCATCAATTTTATCACCATATAGCAACCAACTGCATTCAATTGTATCGGTATAATAAAGACTAACATAAATTAAAAATGCTACAAATTGAAAAGACGAAATAAGAAAACTCTCTGTGTGCATCGCCAGTGCTAAGCATCTTTGTGTCATTCAAACTTTAAGCAATACCTGCCGGATCTAGAAATAAAGGCATTGCTGTTATTTCGTTATACTGGCTGTTGGAGTGCTAAACCACATGTAGGCTTAGTAGGTCAGGCATTATAGTAAAAAAGTGCGCCTAACCCACAACAAAATTGCAATAGTTTTTATTTTACCTCCAAACTGCCCAGAAAGGTTCACAGAATGATAAAAAAAGTCTAACAAAATCCTACGAGTGGAACATTGCCTATTTTGTAAAACATAAATGGTTTTTTCCCATACTAGCAGTTCTTGTAATCAACAGCAGAGTGCAATTACTGGTATTTTAACACTATCATAGGCAGGGTTTTGACGTACAAAGGGAGCATTTTCACTCACTTTTCCATATCTATATCTTTGTATGGTGATTTCAACAAACTATAGTAGTGCAATAACCGCAAATCAGTATAGGAATGTATTATCATATATCAAAAGATAACAATATGTTTGCTGCGAAAATGGTGTAAAGATACATACAGATCCTGGCTGGCTATTACTGTCAGACGACCGGGGAACGGCAATCTCCCATACCACCCAGGTTCTCGACCTTACTACCGATACAAGTCAGACCTAGTACGACTTTCGTAGTCTTAGACTTGTCCGGACTGAGGAGAACTGACTTGGAAGAACACCCAAAAGCGTGTCTTGGGTTTGTTGTGTATATAGTGAGATTTGTGGACGTAATCCCGTGTTACAGGTTTCGCATGAGGGATTTTTCATCTGTTATCCTACTTCGTACCACACTCATACAAACATCTGGGTTAAAAACTAAAAAAAATGAATAACTTTACATCCCATTCTTTACACACGTTTTGAATAAACTAATAAAGTAACATTAAGAAATGAGTAAAATTTAGTGAGTAATTCCATTTGTTGAGTACTGTTACTCATATCTGTGTATACGATGGTTCATCAATAGCTGCCCTTCTCCTGCCCCGTAAAAGGAAACTTCTGGTGCCGCCACAGATTGTCGTTTCCTGGAGAAGTTTATTTCTTCGAAAAAACAAAAATTAAACTCTACCTACTTTTCCTCTGTTTCATCAGTGACATTTCCAACAATATTACCAACACCATTCGTTTATATGCTGTTAATTGGATCCACTATCGTACAATATATTCCCCTTTTTGACTGCTCCTCCCAATAAAACGACATCAACATTCTTCTCAATTGATCCAATAACTGGTAAATGACATTTTACCCCAGTAAATGTACAGTCATCAGCAGATTAGTATTACCCGCAAAAGATATTTCTTATAAATATCTCGGAGGAAACCATCCCATGATCGTACCACATTCTCAAAATACATAAACGCCTATGGGATAATCTTTAATCTAATTGGAATTCTCTCACATTGCTATTATAGTGAAGGCACACAAACTCTCAAGATGGCTCGTAAGAACCTTACTAAAGCCATTTTTCTTTAAAATTAACTACTTACACCTCTCTTTTTCGCCCATTACTTGAGTATATGTTTTCACTTTCTGGGATCTTTATACATTGTCTTATAGAAAACGTCCAAATGAGAGTCAATCGTTTCAGCTGCAACAATTATGACTGGGACAAAGTATCATCGACCTACAAACTTCACCCAACCTTCAAGCCCTACGGCATCGTAGGGCAAATTCTAATTAATTATGGTTAATCAGACTATCCACAATACTGTGGAAATTGTAGTTATTCCCTGTTTAACTTCTACCCACATTTCACCATAGAAACCTAGAGGAAACATGATATCAACCTCAAAAGGTATTCACCAATTGTGACTAACACTTTAAATATTCCTTTTTCCATTCAAATATCACATCCTCGAATTAGATAAAACATATCGATGGCCGTAATGAGCCACCGCAGAATTAGGGGGAACCGTAATTTATAGGAAATTCAGTCCGGCCGGACCGAATTTCCGGAGACAATATTTCCTGTTACACCGGGCGTGACTATACCGTCAGCAGTGCACCCACTGCACAGAGGAATTATGTTCAGGGCTGGGGTATTGAAGAGGATAAACATTTATGTCATTTTGTTTCTTGAGTTTTCACTGCTAGGTTTCTTATGGTAACAACACCATCGCTTTTATCCGGGCTAACGTGGTTATCCTAGAAGAGTGGATATTTCCTGTGATCTGCTCAAGCACCCGCCCTGGACGATGGTTGCAATCTGGTATCCTCCTGCTTATCAAATCGAATTATTGTATAGATTTTATTGTAAAACAAATTGAGTTATTTGTTTCACACACAATAATAATAATAATAATTGATTATATAGCAAAACTGCAATATCATAGAATGGTAGCCATTGTAAATTTATGCAAATTAGGCACTGTTCCTCATTTTGATTTTTAAAAGGCTTTCTTGTCAATTAAGGGCCTTTCTGAACTAAGTTTGGGTAACCAGTATACTGAAAGGATCATTACGGTAAGTTATTGAACAGAAAATAAAACAGAATAAATTATTTATATGATGGCGGCTATTCTTATTTATGCAAATAGGGCAATATTTCATGGGTCGTTTATCCTTTGAATTTCTTATGCCATTCTGCGATCTATTTCAACAGTTCAACAGTTGTAATACAGTTAGGTCAACATAAATTGATATATTCAAGAAAGGAAAGGTTTAAATTGGAAAAAAACTTCTAAATTTCTAATAAGAAGGGGGCTTTTGAATTTATGCATGTCCTGTCAATCGATTTTGCTAAACTTTTTTTGTTCAATATATTGGTGATTTCAAGTTGAATCCTCATAAAATGAAAACTACTGCAATCTGTTTTGGATCAATCCATATATTGCTTGGACTTGATTTAGTCCTGGGAGTAAACACTGTAAAAACACCTGGGTTATTTATGTCATTGAACCGCTGGGTCAAACCATCTTTACCGAAATTTTGGTCAATAGCAAGATTTTGAGTCGCTAGTGATAGAAATATTTGAACTATGAATGGGTGACAATATGAAAAAAAATTCCGATTAAACACATGTCATCACATACCGCATGGATAATATATGGCAATGATACCGATTCAAAATTTCACGCACTGACTGACTGATTAATTTTCCGCTTACTATGGAACCCAGCTTCGTCAGGAAAATACTGACATCTTGGAAACTGGAAACGTTATAGGAGAATTTTGATGCTGGTAAGAATTTCATGTATTCTCCTGTTCTCTAAAAGAATAATGAACTTTTCAACGGAAGTCAAACTCCAACGTTAGTTTACCTTAGCCTTAGCGGTTGCCACGTTAGCCTAGCCTACTACATAGCGTTGCATAGTACTACTAGGCCTAGTACTAGCCTAGTCAGATAACATATGATTGTATCGCCAAAGCGGCTGTTTACAGTCAGAAGGCGTTGTACAAATTATAATAGGGATTTCATTTACATGTCGTTTTACCGGCATCTTTGCCTGTGTTTTGAGATCGAAAGTTCATCTTTTTGACTAAAAAGTTTTTTTTATTATTTTAAATCAAACTACAATAATATTTAGTTTAAATTACAGACATATGCATTTCCATAAATATAGAAAAATAGAGCCATGTAATCTATTTATACTAACCTTCCCATTGGTTTTTCAGAATCATTCGTCCCTCTTTTCGCGTAGTGACGAATGTCATTTGTGTTGTGACGAATGTCAAAATTGAAATGATTAATTCCGCATACTGACGAATGATCGGAAAATTTTGAAGCTTGATGAAATAAAAGTTGATAAACATATAATATAGCTTTATATATCATTGGAAAAAGCAAGTGCTAATCTTTTGACAATTTTACTTACAATAAGGATAATTTACGCAAAATTTGAATTCATGAAGCTTCAAAGACATTTGTCAATATGCGGAAATAATAATTCAGTATTTCGCGCTAATTATCGTTTCACCTAAATAAGACATTTGTCAGTATGTGGAAAGACGGACGAATTTTGTAGTTACTTGAATTTTCACTGCTAGGTTTCGTATGTTACATCCGATGGTGCTGTTACCATGTACATGGGGTATTAGTGAGTTCCATTTTCAAACTATAATTATTGCATTATCAACCATGAGTCATAAAAAATGATAACTAAGAAAGGATTGGTTGCTTAATACAGTAAAATGCTCGGAGAATTTATTACAACATAATTCACGAATTACTCATGTTTGATTGTTATGTAAGAGGATTTCACATCGCATACCATTTCATTTTAGAGTTTCAACAGATGTGCAGGTTGTAATGGCGAAGTCAAACTCACTTATTTCTCACATAGGACTGTGAAGGAGAGGTCTGGTTATTTGAGTACTTTTGTAATTGTTATAGGTAGTCATTATGCAACACTGCCAGAGTCAAATGATTTATATTTACCTTTTCTGTTTAATAACACAAAAAAACTTATTGTGCAACAATGGAGCTACAAACAGCACCCCAGCTTTTTCAGAGGGGCGGCCCGTCCACCCCTATTAATATTTCCCTGTCACTAATATCCCCTGCCCCTGCTTACCTCCGCCCTTTCCCTTTTCATAAAAGATATAATATTGATCTTTTATTTCATTGTATCAAGTCAGTAAGTAAAGTAACAGTAAAGTGATGCATGCACAAGTTGGCATGATAATTGCACGCACTTCACAGCCTTTGTCATTGCTCAACAGCTAAAGGAGTAAAATCATCAAAGTAAAAGAAAATAGTATGTATACACAAATTTTCTTGTGATGCCAGATTGAACAAGATTTTCTTACCTTCTGTGTGTGTTACTCAAAGACAAGTGGTCCAAATCATTAAGCTTGTAGATTCTCCAGTTCGCTGATAAGTCCTGTAGGGTAGGTATTTTTTCATCTGCATTTTATACATAAAATATATTTGATTCAATTTTGGTACAAGCGGATGATATAGCTCCACGTGGACGGGGCACCAGTCCATCGCAGGTGACAGCCTTTTAAAGAAATCTGGAAGGGGGAGGTTAAACATGCAGAAGGGATACACTGTATCATCTCCACAGAATGTATATAGTCAGCGTAGGATTCTATGAACATATTTTGACAAATTTTATTTACGTCTCAACAAACCTAGAAAACAAATTTGTAAAAACTATTTGAGAGGGGAGGGGGAGGTGGGGCATAAAATTATTGAAAACTTTGGCAACATTTCCAAAAAGAATCCCCAAATGAAGAAAATCCCCGAAAATGAAGAAAATTTCCCGAAAATTAAAAAAACTTTTAAAGAAATGATGCAAATTTCCCAAACAATGAAAATTTCTCGAAAAAGAAAGAAATTTCTTTGAAATCGAAAATAGAAATTTCAGAAAATGAAGGACATATCCGAAAATTAAAGCAAATTTCACGAAAATGGAGAAAAGTTGAAGAAATTTGACGGGAATTTTCCCCAAAATCTAGGAAATTTCGCAAAAATTCAAGAAAATTTAAAGACAATGAAACCAATTACCCTAAAACTAGGCAAATTTCTTGAAAATAAAGAAACATTGCAAAAATATGTATATTTCACGAAAATGGAGAAAAGTTGAAGAAATTTGACGGAATTTTTCGCAAAATCTAGGAAATTTCGCAAAAATTCAAGAAAATTTAAAGACAATGAAACCAATTACCCTAAAACTAGGCAAATTTCTTGAAAATAAAGAAACATTGCAGAAATATGTAGGCAAAAATAAACGAAATTTTCCCAAAATGAAGAAAATTTAAAGAAACTTTCCGAAAACGAAGATTTCTTAAAACAATCAAAGCAAATTTCTCAAAAAAGGAAAGAAATTACTCAAAAATTTAAGAAGAAAAAAAAAACTTCCAGAAAATGAAGAAAATTCCCCAAAGATTTTACTATGATGAAGGAAATTTAAAGAAATAGAAGAAAGTTTCCCCGAAATCAAGAAAATTTCCCGAAAAAGAGTTAAATTTGAAGATTTCCTGAGCCTGTTACTTAATGTTGACTGTTGAGCTGACGATCTTAATCTATTATCTTAATATGTTCCTTCATAGGGGTATTTTTCTTGGGAAAAAACCTTACCAGTGGGTTCAATCATAAAGAGTGGTGGAAGGGGGGGAGGGAGGGGGCGGTGGAGGGGGTTGAAAGGAGGGGGTGGAAGGGGGGAAGAAATAGTATGCTAAAAAACCGGATATGGCAGGTGAACTTCCCAGCGATGCTGGTACTTCTTTTCACTGAGTGGAGCTAAAGCAAGTTGCCTAATGTGCCTTGCCCAAAAATATAACAGAGCTGCTTGGCCAAAAAAATCATACACGGAACTTCTTGTTCTGAACACAGACTCATACCCACTGAACTACTTTATTCCCATATACTTAAACAAAGTTGCTGTGATACTCAACAATAACACTATGGGAAACAGAGAGAGCAAGGTTGGTCAGTATAAAATATAGAAAAGGCCCTTTTGCATATATTTTGCTCCAGGCAAATGTTAGTACTTAAAGGTTCAAATGTTTAAGTTGACATTAATTTTGTTTATTCGTATAAGGTGACATCATTGATTCCTGAATTAATTTAACATTTGGATTCCTGTGGTGTTTTTTGAGCAAGACTGTTTGTTCAAAATAAGTATACAAAGTACACCCTGACTCAAATGACCCCAATACCGACCATTACTGATTATCAAATTTCTGGTGAGCTAAATTGTTAAAACCAAAACATCAAAATAGGTAAAAAACAAACTATTTTACACCATTTCTAATTATGTATGTTGCCTTATAGCGCAATCATTTGTAGCATAGACAGATGAACAGCTCTTCAACAGTTAAGTATCCTTTGTTTTGTGATTATCTTTAAATCAAATTGAAAAGACGTCATTTGATTCCATTCAGGTATTGATCAGACCCGTAATCAACAGGTAATCAGCAAAGAAAAAAATAAACTCATAATTGGTCAGCTAAAACTAAAGAACACAATTTAGAAACTCACGGGTTTTGAGATGTGTTTATCTGATCATAGATCTGATCTGATGACATCACAAATTTTGCTGATTTCTAAAAGCTTAAAGGTTTGATTGACCATAACTCAAAAACAAATAAGCTTTATACAACATTTAAATCATTTCACTCGAAACTGAACATATGTAAAATGTGTTACATGTCACCAGTCCTAAAGCAATTAAAATAATCTTCTCTAACTTTAGCTGATACATTTCATGTGTTTGACGTGTGTTTTCTCCATCATTTCCTGATGTGTAGAAAAGGGTATTAGTAAACAGGTAAACATGGTTTTGATCTTCCAAACTCTGCTTTACTTCATATGTTCCTTTATCTACAGGTTGGAACAAAACATTTTACTTATATTGAAGGGTGACAACCAACAAGAACAGGTGACAGCCATTTGTCCTTTTGACTGGTAGTCGCGCCATCTCTAATCAAGCATTAACCATGTTGAGGGAGTAGCTTTACCGATATATACCTTGTCGATGCTGTGGACACATGCTTCAAGGCTCTTTATGTGCTTGATGAAGAGTATCCTGGCCAACAGGTCAATGCAAATCTTCCTGGAGTTTCTGCAAAAATATTTTTTGCAATGGACCACACTGACGGAAAAACATTTACATCACCATGTGTTCGAAGTCTTTGTGCTTTTCTGATACAATGAATTTTTTTATCCCATCTTCAAGACTTGACTCGCGCTAATGAACTTTAAGCATATTGTGTTGGTTTTAACATTTACTATTAGAGACAATCTGTTGTTTAGATGATACATGTAATAAAGGTGTATGGACCCACTAAAATATGAAGAATCAAGTTTCAAGAATGTTCCCAATACAATTATATTCAAAACCGTTTAAAGATATTATTAATTACTTTCAATTACTATTCACATAGGGTATAAATGGGTTGTTACATGCCAGTGAGGTGGTATATGGGGTTGAGATCTTATATACCTATAACATGCCTCCAGCATTCCAGCGTTATGGCTGCGCAATATATAGCCTCTGTCAACCAAGCCCTAATCCTTTCTGGCCTCAACATATGGAGTCAATGGCTCCGACAGCGTAACCTGCAAGATATGTGACTCGTCTGGCGTGTATTGACGCGTAATGTATACACGGCTTGTCACCGCAGAAAGGATTGCGCCCCTACTGCGTACAAGTATAGTTAATCATCATGAATTTCTGTAGAAGTAGATTAGATAGTTATAGAAGAGAGACTGAGACCCTTGCGGTTATCTCTTTTATAGTGACAGGGAAGAAGAGTCATCAGACAGTACAGTGTCACGTAATGAAGAAGGTAGCCCAAACTCGATAGAGTGGTTACAGTCCGAAAATGTGATAAACATGAACGGTCATGGCAGTCTCTTGAAATTAGCAACATGGAATGTAAGAACTCTTTATCAAGCGAGGAAGTTAGATAATTGCTTACAGGAAAGATTAAACATTGATATGATAGGTATAGCCAAAACTAGATGGACGGACTCAGGTGTAATAAACAACGAAGATTACACAATGTTTTACTCAGGAGGAATCAAACATCAGAGCGGAATAGGGGTGACTATAAGAAGATCAATATCAAAATCAGTGCAAGGTTATATAGCAAAGTCAGATCGTGTAATAATGCTGAAAATTGAAGTACAGCTATTTAACATTGTGATCAATCTAGTGTACGCTCCAACAACAGAACAATCAAATGAAGAGGTAAATCAATTTTATAGACAAATAAGAGAATATTTGAACAAAGTAAAAGGTACAGATGTTCTTGTAATTATGGGGAACTTTAATGCAAAAATAGGAAGGGACAAATCTGGAGTCACGGGACCATATGGCCTTGGCAAGCGTAATGAAAGAGGTGAGAGGCTCATACAGTTCTGCAAAGAAGAAAACCTCATAATCACAAGCACTATGTTTAAACATCACAAGAAAAACCTGTTCACATGGATCAGCCCTAGTAACCGGAACAGAAACCAAATCGACTACATTTTGGTTAAAAATAGATTTAGAAACTATGCAAAGAATGCAAAAATATACCCAGGCGCGGACATAATGTCTGACTATTGCCTCTTACAGGCCAAATTACATTTGACAACCCTGGACAACGAAGCTATAGACATAGTAGTTGATATATGGAAAGAAGTGTATAGAACTGGACACCTACCACATGACCGAAAACACTCCAGCTTCATAAAACTACTAAAGAAAAGCAGTGCGCAGAACAGCGAACACCGTCTAATGAGTCACATGGTAAAGATAATATTAAGAATCATATTGGAACGTAATGAAAGTAAGATTAAAGAGGAGATGGGAGAGAGAAGGTATTCTTAAGTTAATATTATTCCTGAATAAATAACTCGAAGTTGGAAATGACATGTACATCTACTACATAGATTATGAAAAAGCGTTTGATAGAGTCAACCATGCAATGCTGATTCTATCATTACAAAAGCTACCTATTGACAGCAATGCATTTCATACATAATCTCTACTGGAACCAAATTGCAAGTATCAAATTAGGTGATCGATTAAGAGTCCAATAGTTACGACATTAAAAGAGGTGTACGTCAAGGATGCATCCTTTCCCCAAAACTATTCAATTTGTACACAGAAGAGACTCTTAGGAAAGCAAACAAAGAAGCAGGAATTAGCATTGGTGGAAACAACATAACAAACTTGCGCTATGCGAGTCAGAATCATCGCTACAAAAGATTGTCAGCATAGTAGATAAAGAAAGTTAGAAGAGGGGCTTAAAGATGAATGTGAAATCTGTCTCCACAGTCCAATTATAGTTTGACATTTCGTGCAATTAACTGACATCATAACCTCTTACCTATTATTCAATTTGACCTGTCACTAATTCTTATATAAGTACCAACAATTTGAAATATATATGATGACTTCTACTTTGCTCATGCTAGACAGCTGTTGTGTGTATTTTCTACGTTATCATAATATGGCGATGAGGTAAAAAGGAATTAAAATTTTGAGAAAAACATAATTTTATGCATAATTTGAGGTCTACTTTTAAGTTGTCCCAACCTTCTGCTTTTCTTGCTACTCCTGGTGATCCAACTTTACCATGGAGACAATGGATATCTGTATTTATCACTTACCTTATTGCGATTGACGGAGAGACATTTTCTGCGGCTCGAAAGAAAGCTATTATTTTACATTGTTTGGGGACAGAAGGACAGAGTTTTTACACATTACCTGGCACCTGGATATGATGCTACCCCTCACAGGCTCTGTTTATGAGCATACATTACACTTAATGGAGAAGCGATTTTCACGCAGTTAATGTTGTTTCGGAAGGGTATAAATTCAAACAACGTTCACAGCTGTACGGTGAGTCTATTGATTTATTTATTTTTTCACTACGGGAATTGGTGGACAAGCATGACGAAATGCTTAGGGACCAATTAATCAACAAAAAAAACACTCTGTAACCAGATTCGGAACATAATACTTATTAAAAAGGACATGACGTTATAGAAAGGTTTGGACATTGCTCATAGAGTTGAGAATGTGATTCGGAATTCAAAAATCTTTACCGTTGTGTCACACCTTGTGCTATTAACCAGGGTAAATCGGCTGGCGCAAACACTTTTGGACGTAAGCCACAGAGTAGTTATCGTACCTATACTCAAGGGCAGTCCTTCCACCCGCAAAGTAAACGCCATTTTTATCGTTGTAACTCCACCAAACATTTAGCAAATAATCCTTCCTGGCCTGCAATCCTTCCTTGTTATGTAATCATAGCCAGAAAGTGAGGCATTTTTCTCGGATGTGTAAATCTCGAAATTCGGAACCTTCTTCTCGAAAGGTCCAGCATGTCGAAGCTACTTCTACCCCTTCCTCCTGCTGATACAGCTAAAAATCCTGGAAATCCAGATGCACTGCATGTTTTAGCTCCAACGACACCTGCTTCCGCTACCAAACCTTTGATGTGTGATGTTTTACTAAATGTTGCTCCCGTGCGACTGATGGTAGACACTGGGCCTGTAGTTTTAATCCTCACTGCAGATACTTTCAATAAATACTTTCTGAAAGAGGTCCTCCAAGAACCATTGAAGGGACAACGGTTATCTTCTTTTACGCAACACGAAATTGAGGTCCTTGGCTGTTTTAAAGCTGCAATACACTACAAAGACAAATCTATGATTGGAAATTTGTATCTGGTTACAAAAGGCACAAATGTTTTGGGTCGTGATCTGGTAAAGACGTTATCTATTGATATCACAGGGAGTACACTTTCATGTTATAATGTACAAGATACAACCACTGATTCAACCAAGCATACATTACCTGCTTCTTTGTCATCATACAAACATCTCTTTGAAATAAATGAAGATTCAATCAATTGTTTACAAGAGTTTGTACATAAAGTGAATGTGAAGAAAAATTGTTCACCTGTACAACTAAAATTACGACGCCTTCATTTTGCTGTACGTGACAAGATGTTAGATGAATTACGTAAGCTAGAGAGTCAAAGGAATTATTGACTCGAATTATTGACTCGTCTGATTGGATTTCACAAGTGGTTGTTTCTTGGAAGAAAAATGGTAATGTAATATGTGTTGATTTGCGAGAAATCAATAAGTCAGTAATACCAGATAGATTTCCTCTTCCGAAAATGAAAGAAATGTTTACTTAATTCAGAAATGCAAAGGTATTTATTCAACATGATTTATCACAGGCATATCACCAATTCGAACTGCACGCAGATCAAGTGGTCTTACTGTTTTCATTACGCATGATGGCGTCTACCAGTATAAGCGTATTTGTTTTGGTCTTTCCTCTGCCCCTTTAGCATTTCAGATAATGATAAGTACCACTCTTTTCTGGTTTGAAAGGGGTCCAATGTAATTTGGATGATATTGTCATATGGGGTTCTACTCAAGCAGAACATGATGCAAACTTGAAAAATATTCTTGCTCGCTTGTCAGAATATGGTGTGAAATTGAATTGACAGAACTGACATTTCTATACAGATCGGTGATATACACACTGCAATTCTAAATGCTTTCATTCCAAAAAATGAAAAACCATTGGGATTAGCTGATTAATTTTCAAAATGCATACCAAACTTTGCAGATATTTTGGAGCCAATGGGGCGTATGCTACGACAGAAAGGTAAATTCGTGTGGGCTGCGGCTGCTAATTTTAGTTTTGAGAAATTTAACAAGCCTAATGTAAAGATAATATTTTATCTGTCTTTGACCCTAATTTTGATAATTGGTACATACGATGCCTCATTACGGATTAGAGGCAAATCTTACGCAATTGAAAAATGGTAACAGAAGTTAGTTGAGTGTATCTCTAGGACATTGTTGCATGCTGAGCGCAAGTACTCAGTAGTTAAAAAGGAAGCCTTAGCTTGTGCTTTGGCATGTGAAAGGTGGATTACGTATTTATGGGGGCGTCCACTTCTCTTAAGGACTGAGCATCGAGCTTTATCTACACTTCTAGTTAAAGGGCCGGATAGACAGTCTTTGCGTCTTGCAAGATAGGCGTGTCGCTTAATGAAATATAATTTTGAGGTACAGTACAAGCAATGTACAGATATTATTGTAGCTGATGCCCTATCTAGAAATCCAATGTCCGCTGACATTCAGGAAAATGATTATGATGATGAAATCATTTGTCAAATTGCATTAGAAAATCAAATTTCTTTGGTAATTTAGACCAATTGAAACAAAAGGTTCTTCAGGAGACAGTTTTGGATATCTTAAAAGGTTACATTTCTACAGGGTGGACATCTCTTGACAAAGTTGACGACCTTGTAAAACCTTACTTCAAAATCAAACATGAATTGTGTGTCTGTAATGATGTCATAATGCGACATGATCAAAATGTGGTACCTGCTTCACTTACAAATTCTTTCTTGCAAATTCCTCATGAATCACATCAAGGCATGACACGTACTAAACAACTTCTTCGACAATTGTACTGGTTACCTCAAATGGATAAACAAGTTGAGGAGCAACTTAAGATTGTGCTATCTGTCATTACAATGCCAAGTCTGTGAAACAAACCACACCACCACTTCAACCAGTTTTTCTTTCAAACCATGGACTAACCTTGCCATAGATACTGTAGGTCCGTTTGAACAAGCTACGCATGAGTGTAGGTATGCCATTACATTAATTGATAATTATAGTAAGTGGCATGAGGGGTGTTTTACGTCAAACATCACTACCCAAACTGTGGTGACACTAGAGAGGGATATACTTGTGAAATTGTGACAGATAATGGTTCACAATTTGTTGGCTCAGAATTCAAAAATGTTTTATACTCCCGTGCCATTAATCATAATTTGACATCTTTGTACCACCCACAAGCAAATTGAGCTATTGAAAGGTTTAATCTCACTTTCAAAACTTGGGTACAAGATTATTTAGATACTAACCAGCCTTGGAAAGGGGGACTTTGGATTTCCTTGCTGCCTATCGGGGAACCCCTCATGCTACAACCGGCATTTGTTCCTCTATATTATTACATGGTCACGAAATGCGAACCAAACTTAATACTGTTGGATTCAGCGAACCACCCAAACCATGCAAATCAGATGTCAAAGCAAGAGTTGAAAAGAAGCAACTCTATTATAAAACTTGTACTAATCTTAAGAATAGTGCTGCAGTTATAAGCTTTTACGTGGGTGATTTGGTTCGAATACGGAAACCGGGTAGAATTACCAAGGGTGATAGAAAGTTTAGTGATCCCATTCAAATCGTACAAAAACTAAGTGATCTCACTTACGTCATTCAAGACGGCCGACAGTGGAATGTAAATAGACTTATTTCCATAAACCAATCCTCCTGGATATGAATATTCAAATTCCGGATTCATTTGCTCCGATCCATATCCCCCAATCATGAATCAAGCTCAAGCTGATCAGCCAATGTCCGACCAGTTAGGATTCGGAGAAATCCCAGTTGGTTACAGGACTATAATACTAATTATTGAGTTACGTTAACTTATATATATATATATATATATATATATAAATATATATATATATATATATATATATATATATATATATATATATATATATATATATATATATATATATATATATATATATATATATATATATATATATATATATATATATATATATATATATATATATATATATATATATATATATATATATATATATATATATATATATATATATATATATATATATATATATATATATATATATATATATATATATATATATATATATATATATATATATATATATATATATATATATATATATATATATATATATATATATATATATATATATATATATATATATATATGTATATATATATGTATATATATATATATATATATATATATATATATATATATATATATATATATATATATATATATATATATATATATATATATATATATATATATATATATATATATATATATATATATATATATATATATATATATATATATATATATATGTCGTAGATACATTTTGTTTATTTAGTTGTTTTCCGTTTACTATAATTTCTTTGCTTACTATCACATTTTCGGGCTAAAAAATATTGAGTGTCAATTCTTTCTTGAATGTTAAATAATAAGCTGTTATTGCTGATTGCCTTGTGTACTTATTTATCATATCCGGACAGTCCAGCACTTTCTATTTTTGGTCCTCAGAAAAAGAAAAAGAAAATCACTGCAGCTAGTTCATATTAGTTGTTATCACCATGTTTATTATTTTTGTATGTTACGCTTCATGCATTATCTTTACAAAGGAAAATGTTATAACCTCATATTAAATCAACCCTGAAACAGGTGTCCATTGCAATGATTGCTAGCTGGTATAGTTTGTAGCTGGTATAGTTAGTTCACATACTCTTGTAGTCATAATCCAATTATCTAATCTGTCTCCAAAGTCCAATTATTATTTGACAGTTCATGCAATTATCTAACATTTTAAACTCTTACCCATTATTCAATTTGACTTATCACTGATTCTCATATAAGTACCAATAATTGAAATATATATGATTTAACTTCTTCTTTGCTCGCGCTAGACAGCTGGTGTGTGTATTTTCTACGTAATTATAATAGCTTTCTAAATTCAATGCTTTTGGACACAGAAACAGAACTCCCGAACAAATATATTTACAATTTATAAACATTATCCTGAATTTGATTAGAAAACTTCCAAAATTATAATTTCTCAAAGTACTTTAACTTTCAACTGTATCATAATTCTTTTGTTTTTCAAAACAAGAACGCAATTAATGGTGAATACTCGACAAATCCCTTAACACAAATAACTATTTCGTCTTTCTTTCCTTTTCACCCACTTCTTTAATTCACGTTACATATACTGGCGTGGTTCTAATGATATTTCTCTACTGTGCACGATCAGCAATTTGAATTGCTTCTTGCTGTTAATCTTCCCCACTTCCGATTTGCTTCAGCCATCTCATGTAGAATGTTTTTTCTTCAATACATGTGCGTCAAACAACATGCTCGAAATAGTCAAATTTTCTTGATTTGTTGATAATCCAATTTTGTAGGACAATCCTATGTAGTATAGCGGTAAGTCGCAAATATACAGGATTTAAATTTCATCGCTTTTTAAATTGAAATTTATCTGTACCAAAGATAAAACTCCAACCTAGCCTTATATCCATTTAACCTAAAACTGAATAGGAAGCAAAACTGCAAATTTTTAAACCAAATTCTAGAGGGAAAACAGGAACAGTTTTAAAATGTTTTTTTCTCCCGCGAGGCAATGGACTGAAACATTTTTTTCAGCATCATGTAATTGAACATTAATTCCAATTTACCGTCATCTGTGTATATTTAGTAGATCCGTTATATTTGGTGTAAATGTTGACGTCCGTGTAATTGCACAGGTCCGTTTCCTTTGTTAATTTTCAGTTTAGATTTATTTAAATGTTTAGTGTGTACTAAAACCACAATGGCACTTCCCTGTATATTAATCGGTGGTGCCTCTTGGGTCATTTCAGGACATGCATTAAATGAAGGATTGAAAATTTAGAAATCAATCGAATCTTGACTGAGTTATGTCTTTCGCCAAATGGTAAAACGGGCCTTCTTTAATGAAGGATATGACAAATATAGTCCATCGTAAATCATTTTTAGTACATAATGCGTTTTTATTAGTTAGGTGTGTCGAGAGCCTCGAGTGCTTCATTATTCTATGTAAAATAATAGGGTTAAATGTTGTATGACAGATATAGTCGATCATTTTGTGTACATAATGCGTATTGTTTTGCTATAGGCTGTTAGGCGGGTTGTGAGTATTTCATTATATGATGTAATGGGCGTAAGGCTGTCTATTATAATGAAGCATGTTTGCTTGGTCAGAATGGATCAATATCGATAGTTTGAAAAAATAATAAAAAAGATAAAGATTCATAATCCATGTTTGTTTATTCAATATTGGATTAACATAAGATAATTTGTTTAGATGTCCTTGACGTGATCGATGACCTGTGAATCCGTTCTTATCGTGTTAGAGGAAGTGACAACAAGTGGAATAGCGTCAGTTACCGTGTATAGATATGACAATATCGTACGTTGTTTCGTCGTCCAGACGTTCATCTGTGGAACATGCGCGGTAGAGAGGTAAGAGCAAGTGACCAATCGCATCGCGTGAATGAATATCCATCCAAAAAGCTGTTGTTTGCTAGATGTGCATTTTTAATATAAGGGTAAA
This sequence comes from Chiridota heheva, assembly GCA_020152595.1. NCBI lineage: Eukaryota > Metazoa > Echinodermata > Holothuroidea > Apodida > Chiridotidae > Chiridota > Chiridota heheva. The sequence continues at coordinate 701,212 of JAIGNY010000143.1, forward strand.
GTATAATACTAGGGTAAAGTACCCTGGGGGACCCATAGCCAGAGATATTTTCGATTTGTATTATTATTTGGGCTTATTTCTTCTTGTTTTACACCGAGATGGTAAGGTACCCTTGGAGCACGACGCGTTACCCCTCGGACACCGTTTATGGTATAGAAGATATATAGACCGATAGTACTCCCAGAGAACCTAGATAAAATGATCTAAATGACACAAATTGATCGAACCACTGCAAAATAACCGTTACCTCACCGCAAACAACACTCCTGAGACGGTTTCCTGAAAACCCTCCCCCTAAGGTAACGCAATGCAATGACCCAGATGAAAAATCTCAGGGGTCACTATACAGACCCCGACCAATCAGAAGCGAACCACGGAAAAACTATGACGTCATAGCAAATCCGGCTCCTGATTGGTCGGGGTCTGTATAGTTACCCCTTACTACTGATTCTTACTGAAAATTCAGTTTTTATTCTCCACCCATACCCCTCCCCCTTCATATGCACACGTACTGACGGCATTAAATGAATACAATATAGATTGCTACAGTGATCTGATGATATTACCTTTGTTTCATATTCTTTCCTTTCCCTTTTAAAAATGTAGATACTAATAAATATTACATATCACATACTTTCCTATCATTACAAAAGCAACAAACATCAAAGTTACAAAAAGTATTACATCGATGGAATAATACGCCAAGAGATTCATATTTTGCCCCCTTACTCTACTATAGCTTTTACCTCCAAAACGTATGCTTTGCTCAATTTTGAAAGTCATAATATCTAAGGCTTTCTCTGGCATGTCGCGAAATATGGCAGAAAGTTTGGCAGCATTTTCTTTGAATCTGAAATGAGATAAAAAATATGAAGACTTATGTATATAAGAACACTAGAACTTGGTCAAAAAGCGTCAGCTGATTATGGTTAATCTGTGGCACTTGTGCAGCAATGCAAACGTATCTAAATGGCATTTGTTGATGGAAGTGATCGTGTAATATTCGTTCATAAAAAACAATTAACTAATAAACATTTAAGTTCATATTTTTCAGCCCTTAAATTATTTTAACTACAAAAATGTAAATGAACAGGGTTTACGAATTAATCGTGCGTCATCACGGATTAACTATGAAACTGGTTTGCAAAAATTAAGGAAGTGTGAAGGGTCTAAAATAAATTGGGGTATAACTTTTAAAAAACCCTTTGCAAAATGGAATGATCCGCTTGGTAGCTGAAACAGCCTAGGAGCCTGCTGACACACCTGATTCAAGAAATACAATGTCAGCAGTATATTATACAAGTGGATTTTCTTTTCTTTTATCTGACAGGTATGTAGCTTCCATTCACTTTTGATGTGTATAACCAGGTAACTTCCTAGATGCTTATGAGATAGTTTAGATTGTTTATCTTGCTGCTCATCACTCATATTTCAAGAAATTCACCAATTAGGCCAACAGCAAGCATCAGTCTCTAAAACAATGCAGCAGTACCATATGCATTTTATATACCAGAGGCTTGTGCTGATCAAAGTAACAACTCCCTGGTCACACAGAGGTAGCTTATTGGCACCGTAGCAGATTCTGAGAGGGCAATACTGTGGTGGTCAAATTTAATTAATGAAAGGATTGATCCATTATTCTGTAGGAACCTAGGATTTTCCTAATGTTAATTGCACACAGATAGTGATGCTTACTTATGATTGATCAGCTCTCGATAACCATGACAACCATCATAAGAATGAGATATCTAGGCTTGCAGAGTAGGATTATTATGTTAAAGTTCATATTGCTAGTTTTAACTAAGTCTTGGTGAACTATTGACATGAGAGGAAAGAGCCGTTTCATTAAATCAAATATATGGTTATAGACACATGGCCGTACGAGGCGGACGAGGGGTGGGGGTGGCTGTGGCGGCATGCCCCTGTAGGCCTGATACCCATCTTAGTCGGGCTAAATCTAGTGAGATAAACACCTCACTTGGTAGGCACTACTTCCTAGGCAATACTTGCAGTACTGAGACTATGCACTCGTGCATTATGCACTCTTAACATTAAAAACCACCAGACAATAACAAATAGCATCTCCAGAAATGTCGGACAATTAAAAAGATTTTTGTAAAGCGCCGTCTATTTAACCTAAATTAGCCTGGTTGCTCACTTCTCATTGACTTAGTGTGTGGGAGAAAATTGCCATCGAAAAATCATTATTTAGACAATTTAAGACAAAAATTGTGGAGTTTATATATACATATATATATATATATATATATATATATATATATATATATATATATATATATATATATATATATATATATATATATATATATATATATATATATATATATATATATATATATATATATGTATATATATATATATATATATATATATATATATATATATATATATATATATATATATATATATATATATATATATATATATATATATATATATATATACATATATATATATATATATATATACTTTATATATATATATATATATATATATATATATATGTATATATTTATATGTATATATACATATATATATATATATATATATATATATATGTATATATGTATATATATATATATATATATATATATATATATATATATATATATATATATATATATATATATATATATATATATATATATATATATATATATATATATACATAAATATATATATGTATATATATATATATATATATATATATATATATATATATATATATATATGTATATATATATATATATATATATATATATATATATATGTATATATATATATATATATATTTATATATGTATATATATATATATATATGTATATATCTATATATATATATCTATATATATATATTTATATATAGATATATATAAATATATATAATATATATATATATATATATATATATATATATATATATATATATATATATATATATATATATATATATATATATATATATATATATATATATATATATATATATATATATATATATATATATATATATATATATATATATATATATATATATATATATATATATATATATATATATATATATATATATATATATATATATATATATATATATATATATATATATATATATATATATATATATATATATATATTAGGGATGTACCGGATCCAAATTTTTGGATCCGGCCGGAACCGGATTTTGCCGGATCCAGGTTGAAATCCGGCCGGATAAAATTCGGCCGGAACCGGATTTTTCATTGCTTACAACAACTCTCATAATCTTAAGAAACAAAGGGAAAGGGGTGGGGGCAGGGGATTGTTAAGTTGGCTACTAATGGCTAGCAACCCAATTTTTTGGAAAATAACAAATATTGGGCATATTGTGATGAAATCAAAATTAGTGAAAGTTCCGGATTAATCCTAACATGTACCAAATTTGGAAATTCAGGCAAAATTTGAAGATATTAATAAGAGGAAAGATTCTGGGTACTGTTTTAAGAAAAGTGTGATTTTGCGTGATTGTCTCAGCCCTATCAAGATATTAAAGTATGAAAACAACGGGCAATGTCTAAAAATTGTGGCAAAAATTACTGTGCACCTAAAGAGAACTGTCTATCCTCTTCATTTATAAATGGACTGTTAAAATTCCAAGCCATACTTAATACTTTTTTGGGGGGAGGGGAGGGGTGTGGTGAGGGGATTAAATTCCCTATCTAATAAAAGTATAATAAGTTATACATGCTTCTACAGGCTGTAGCCTAGGCTCTTTACTATAATTGCATCTCAAAACATTTGATGTTTAAAAACTTTCAGCCATCATTCAATATTTCAATAACATCTGGATTGGTCCTACTACCTAAATTTTACCATTCAGAACTTCAAGTTTCATTGTAGCCAAGTAAGATACTTAAGAAAAACAGTGATCTCAATGTGATGCTGATGACTCATAGACCAGACAGGAAGTCTGCAAGACAAAGGGTCTATTGTTCTTTTTGAGGCAGTATGTGAATGCATTTCATGCTATTCCTTTCTACATGTATATATGAGGTTTGAAGTGTTGTTTCATGCATATTAGAGTTACAGTGATACAGAGGAAAGACTGAATATAGGCATCATAAAAGACCAAGGCATCCTCATTCATTTGGAAACATTTTACTGTCCAAGATCAAGCTGATGAAATAGCTGAATGTATTTTGTGCAAAAAAGGAATAAGGAGAGGAAAACCAGGATCCCTGCCAAAGAACTTTAGTACTTCACCTTTACACAAGCATCTCCAATCAAAACATCCTGCAACATATAAACAAGCTAAACAATCAAATATTGAGGAAAAAGTAAATCTTCAATTTTTAAAATTGCCAAAAATCCGGTTCCGGCCGGATTTGAAAAAAGATATCCGGTACATCCCTAATATATATATATATATAATGAATGTGAGATGGTGAGAGAAAAATCATATGCCCTCATCGGGATTCGAACCCGAGCCCCCTACTACCGTTCGGTTGCTCTACCACTGAGCTATAAGGCCAAGTGGTATTACCCCCTCGAATTTTTCCCTAAGGCATCAATTTCTCTCGGTGCTGCTCGAGTGCAGCTACATAATTAGATAGAGATGGTGTGAAATGTGTGGAATGCAGTTCTCCACTGGAACATTTGAATAATGAATGTGAGATGGTGAGAGAAAAATCATATATATATACATATATACACATATATATATACATATATATATATATATATATATATATATATATATATATATATATATATATATATATATATATATATATATATATATATATATATATATATATATATTAATAACAGTCAACATGGAATGGAGAGGAGAGGAGGGTAGGAGAGTTATGATTGTGAGGCAGAAGAGGAGGATACTATATCTATATATATATATATATATATATGTATAGCGTCAGTGAAATTATATATATAAATGAATATATATATATATATATATATATATATATATATATATATATATATATATATATATATATATATATCTATATATATATCTATATATATATATCTATATCTATATCTATATCTATCTATATCTATATATATCTATATATATATATATATATATATATATATATATATATATATATATATATAGATATAGATATAGATATAGATAGATATATATATATATATATATATATATATATATATATATATATATATATATATATATATATATATATATATATATATATATATATATATATATATATATATATATATATATATATATATATATATATATATATATATATATATATATATATATATATATATATATATATATATATATATATATATATATATATATATATATATATATATATATATATATATATATATATAGACATTTTGCATGTCCATCATTTCTGGCTACGGCATAATCCTGAATAAAGATCCTTCTCAAAACTGACAAAAGTGCTTACGAGATATGATTTTGGTTTCATTAGTGTCTTGAAACTTTGAAGTATCTCTCAAACTAAGTTACAAATGAAATATTTTATACATAAAAAAACATCTTACTGACGGAAGAAATGACATTCCGATCACTTTACATATCCCTCACTTCTGGAAAAGCGTACACAATTAGTACGAGTATTATTTGAGTGCGTTGGCAACTGCATTTTGAGAATGCTAAAATGTTATTATTCGCATGCGCGCGCAGTATTCAATTTAGTGCTATATCATCAGGGGTGCGTGCACTGGAAGACGGCAAGTGCTAATACACCGTTTCATATCCGAATTGGTAATTTCCGGAAATCTCATTTGAATAATGTCACTTGGCCGAAATTCAGATTTTGTTCTGTGAGGTCAACGGCACAATTTCATACCATGAGGCTCTCCGCACTGAACATCAATGTTTTTAAATTTGATCGATTTTTGCCAATTTCCGTCTTATTTTTGTGTTTCAAATGTGCACAAATATTTGTAATCTTGAGGGAATGTGAAGCCTAACAAACATATAATGTTCCGTTCACAAAAACAACATTTTAACGTGCACACTTGGCCTAGGGCCTACAACTACATGCATTGAACGTAGTGATATAAACGTACCCGAGGCCAAGTTTTAACTTGGAAATCTTACCTGGCTATCGCGTCTTCCTTAATTGAGACAGTCTGAATGGAAGACAGTACGGATCCTCTTGGATTATGACAACAACAAAACATCCCCATAAGAAAAGAATTATCCAGGCAGAGCACTTGAAACTTTGACGCAAAATTAGATACTTTACGTGTGCATACGACACAAAGCTTATACGTTTCACATAACGTTTACGTGCGTTCATCGTTCATGTAATGTTGTACTATTATGTACGTGCGTACAAGTTTATGAAGGTAATACACGCGCGTATTGTTGTTGTTTACAATTTTCCCTGCAGCTGATTGGTTGGTTAATAAAAAGGAAAATTCGCCGGCATTTTATTGGTTAAAGGACCCTGACGTTTCACGTTCGGCCAAACTCGGTTTGAAAAGGTCTATGGCAGTCCGTGTTCGTGCATATATGCATGTTGCAACGTCTGACTGATCTCCAAAAAGTGACATAGCTCAAATTGGTATGACCATGGAGATACAAGAGGACTCACCTTGCAGAGATTGATTTTGATATGTCATCAGAAATTCAACTCGCAGATGTCATAGTGACATTCCTTCCTCATTAATACTTTAGTACGAATCTTCATACTCCAATTCGCTCTGAATCTCGAGTATGAACGATTACATACATTAAAATTGTACACGCTTAAGGAGATCCAATGGGCTTCAACGTGTGTTTAAAAAAAAAGTTGCCCATGAATTTTGGGCAACTTGATTTTCGGTTAAAAAGAGTTTCATATTTTAAACTAAAAATTAGCATACGGAAACTTGAATTGGTATTCCACCTTGTAAATATCGTAATAACTCACTTGCTTTCCTAAAAGGATACACATTTTTTGTTCAAAAATAAAGTTTCGACAGCTTTTCAACAAGCGTCTTGACAAAAATGTGATACGCACGTAAGCATTTTTCCCAATCAATAAGAATATAGGACGCTTGCGTAAAAAATAATTGACATATTTTGCGTGCGTATCTGCATCGCCTGTGTAATCTTGAGCGTATGAACGCACCAATGTGCGTCCTACGTGCGTGTTACTTATGTTGGCGAATACAATTTGTATGTGTTAATATTAACAAAAGAACAACGGCGTTGAGGTAGTTGAATTTAAATAATTCTAATAGTGCGCAACTACGCAATTGTCGCGTCTTGTATCAAACGGGCTGTGTGGTTTTTTGTTGTATCTGCGCCCGTTTTGGCTCCTCCTTTTTCAACTTATACACGCGCGTTTGCAACATTAGCTGCAACGCTAACGTCCTGTGCACAAGACACTGAATTTCTTCCAGAAAATTTACAATTTTTACTCTTTTTCACAAGGAATTCGGAATATGTACCAAAACGTAAGTTGAAAAAAAGTTGATCAGCTTTATGTTTGTGTGGCTACATTAGGCAAAATTGGAGGGCACTCGTGTTAATTTCCATGCTCTTTTGTGACCACTGTACTGTAGAAGAGGTTATGTATTAGCGATCGTGACCTACTAGCATCATTGTCGCAGTTTATAGCTGATCTTCAAATAGTGGATTTGGTAAAATTGAGAGAATGTATTAATAACAAAAGACAGGGGTCGGGGTGCATAAGAAGATTTCTAGTATTAATGACATTCCTGTTTCATGCATTTTGTCGCAACTAATGGCATTCCTGTTTCATGCATCTTTGTCGCAACTAATGACATTCCTGTTTCATGCATCTTTGTCGCAACTAATGACATTCCTGTTTCATGCATCTTTGTCGCAACTGATGACATTCCTGTTTCATGCATTTTGTCGCAACTAATGACATTCCTGTTTCATGCATCTTTGTCGCAACTAATGACATTCCTGTTACATGCACCTTTGTCGCAACTGATGACATTCCTGTTTCATGCATCTTTGTCGCAACTAATGACATTCCTGTTTCATGCATCTTTGTCACGTCTCCAAAAATTACAATTGAGGTGGTCGGTTTGACGTAAATGTGTACGGGCTAAGTACGGTTTTGCCAAGTTAGAGGGGAAACTTTATCATTACAGAGAATGGGATATTTTTTTATGAATACTTGTGTCGCCTTAGCCAGTCAGCGAAAATTAATGGTACTCATATATGTTGGAAACTACTGTCTAATACACAACATTTTGAAGAAAAATACATTTTGTTCAGGATTTGTTGATAAATAATGACAAAAAATAGGTTTTTTTTCCCATTGACTGCAATGATAATTGACTGTTTGTTTTCCCCTTTGACTGAAGTTCAAAATCGTCAAAAAAGCATTGTTACGTCGCCGTGCACCACAACATTCCCAGATGTCCGATCTCCTCAGTGGCTAAAATCTGAATTATTTTAATAACAAGAACACTCACCTTTCTGTCGTAATCATCGTGTGTATTGCGTTTGCAATATCATCAGGGGTGCATTCGTATACGTCAAGTATTAATGTTACTCCTTTCTCGTGCATCCTTCTCGCAACGTCTGGCTGATCTCCGAAAATGGGAATCGCTAAAATTGGCACGGCGTGGTATATTGCTTCGTAAGCGCTGTTTATTCCAGAATGGCTCATGAACAGTCGTGTTTTATTGTGTCCTGTAGAAAAGAATGCCCAGGAGAATAAAAAACAAAGCCGAAATGGAATTAAAATGTAACTCTTTGAAGTTGAAGATTGAATGAAATATTTTTCATTATTAATCCAAATGAACGCTTCGTCAAAACTTTATTTTTTCGCCTTTCAGGACGTAACAGTACATTGGAAGTACATCAGAGTTAGTACTTGAAGGGGACGTTAAGCTGTCGGTCCCGACGGCAGGAGAGTCACCCCTGCCTGGTTCTCTCAACACTATTCAAGCAAGAAAAGAAGCGTTCATTCCCTTTCCCTTTCAAGTACTGAGTTCATGTGCGCCCATATATAGGCATCCGGAGAACTAGTCTGTTAGTTGTAGAGCGCATTTGAATAGTTATTTAAACTAGATAATGCTAAGTCAATTAAAAAGGATTACCAAAATATCCAATACTTTTACCACATTTTTCAATCGAATGTTACAAATTTTACAATTTCACCTCCCAACCGGGAAGAAAGGAAAACATGCAAGCGAAAATGTGAAATCCTCTCAGGGCAACCCCCCCCCCTTCCCACACACACATGTCACACATTCATAGCTTAAATTCACAATCAGCTCAAGTTCAGCGAGTCAATGGCAAGTTTGGGAATTGTAAACTTTACTCTGGAATCCAGGTGACCCACTAGTCAGCAAATGAAATTCAGGTAGCTTGCACCAAACGAATGTTTAAATGTGTTACTTTAAAAAAAAAAAAAGTAGATATAGATAATCAGTTATAAGGAGACCTGTCTTTAAAAATTGAAATAATACTCGTTTTTATCTTTGTAAAGGGTCACTTTTTGAAGTTGACAAAATAGGTGGGGAGGGAACGTCATTCTATGACAATGGCCTGGATTCACATCGTACCTTTTGAAAAATGCCCTTACTGAAAGCTCTATTTGAACTCTTTTAAAAGTTTTAACAAATCATGAGCAGGACTAAACGGGTACGTAGATTTGAAGGACTTTTTACAGGAAAAAACGGTAAAATGTAAGGCTGTTGAGCCCCAACGTTTTGTACAAATTTTTTTTTTAAATGGAGTAGCAGGGGCGGCGAAAAAACAACGAAATTTGTACCCCGGGATGGCTGAAAACGATGAAAAAACACAGCTTTTCGCCACTCCATCTTCACCGTTCAATCGTAATGACAAAACTGCGGCTATCTTCGGCTCAAAGGCGTATTCGATCAGTAGTTTGGCGTGTTTTAGCGACCCAATGAAAGTTGTACATTTAAATGTCATCCCCCCCCCCCTTCCCCCCCTTCCCCTTATTTTTTGAAACTCGTCGGTAAAATTTAAGATCAGTCGGTATGCGGTTTACGATACAAAATGATATTTCGGTTTTTCTTGCATCGAAATCATTGTATATACAGATATAAACAATGTGTATTGCACTCATAAACCTGCGTGCTGGCGTTCTTATATACACTGTAAAACAAACTTGAACCCGTAATTTCTACACACAAATAATCGTTAAAACCTTACGGTGAAGACCGTATTTTGCGTGCGACGGTCTTTGACCGTTAAAGAGTCTTCAGGGTTAGTTTTTACTGTTCAGGACCGTAAATAAGGACTAACTGTCTAAGATAATAGCGCTTTACGCGTATTTACAGTAATTTTTACGTCGAATGAAATTGCATACGTCATTTCCATAGTTACCTGCATATCATTAAGAAGCGCGCTATATATCAAGTTCTAACGATCGCCAGTGCACCACAACTGGTTATCAAAGGCCGTGGACATTGACTTGGTTGTCGATGTTATGTCTGTCCGTACGTCGTACCTGTGTTCTCGTCAGGGTCGTATTAAGCGTTTCGTGATAGCATTTGTACTATCATAACCGAATACGCAGGCGACGACCCCGTCATTGTAATTGTGTGTTCAACTCTCTCTCTCTCTCGAAGCAGGACGCCATTGCTGCGCCGCATTGCTTGTCACTTTCATCGTCGAATATCTGCGGAATACATGCCGAATCTCTTGCACTGGTAACAAATCACGTTGTTCTTTATCTCACATGTATAAACAAGTGAAAACTTGCAACTGTTTGGTTTTTTGAGTAATTAGTGTGGATTTCATTCACTTTACATTTTCTTGTGCTGCAGTGTGCTATGCTAATAAGGTAGGCTAGGCTACGTATTTGACTTTTGCGTTGCGTTGGGCAACTTACTGTAGGCCTTATGTTAAGTTAGTAACGTTACTGAAGTGTGGAGAAAAAAAAACATAACATAAGTTATAGTATGAGGATCATGATCTAAACTCGAGTAGGCCTGATTATTCTTCAAACCAAATTCCATAAGGTGAACTGAGACTCGAGTCTGGATTTTCTCATCGTATTTTGTAGTAAATCATGTGGTAAAGGACTACACTGCCAGGGTCTACCTTTGGAAGTTTATACGCTCGCCCACTAACGTTAGGTTGTTGACTTTGTGTACACTAGCCCTAGAAAAATTTAGGTACATTTCGGCCGAAAACTTACGCATTTGTGAAAGAAGATGTTTCTAGAAGACCCCAAATAAAGACGTGAGGCTTGAAACACAGTACACTGGAATTGCCTAGGTCTAGTAGCCTAGGCTATGTTGTCACTGCACTCCAACTTGCAAGCTGACGACCGCCATCTTCTTGTTGATTTTTCTCCAAATATGGAGGACACTCATATTGTTTACATGTAGAGTGATGTTGTGGATGGTGCCGCTAAATGGATTTCAAACCGGTAGCATGGTGGGCTTAGTACAGTAACTATACCTTCATCAGCTTCACTCCACAAAGTTTGCTGATTTTAGGTAGGGGTCTATTGGAAAGCGCCCATTGAAAAATAAAAACGCACGCTTAAGCAAAAGTCAATGAAATTTAACAGGTGCACGTGTTCTAAAAACAATTGCTCTAAAAATTAAGCACAACTTAAATTTCAGTGTCATAGTAAACACCAATATGAAAATTCATACACTCTAAGTTTAATCTTATACAATCTCACCTGAAAATATGTCACAAATTGGTGAAGAAATTAAAATTCCAAGCCATTTTATTTCTCCGTACGTTAGAAAATGATAACACAAAGTGTCACGCCCAGAAATGTATCTTTACGAACATGCGAGAGCGATCGCGCAGGTGCATGTTAAATGTCTGGCAGTGTCACAGATATATAATAAGGTAGATACCAAACTTTGACGTCATTCCCATTTGATCCCACACTAACTTTTTGTGCCAGATTTGGAACCCACATGCTAATTTATTTACATAATTGAGGTTTTTTTCAGTCGTCGTGCCTATAGCAAACTTTTTTTACAGCCGATCAAAAGTTTCCCGAGGAAGCGAACGGCGAAAGCAAATAAGCTATGCTTATTTTCATGTTTTAGCTCATTATTCTGAAATATCTAGAAAGAAAATAATTAGTAGCAATGGTTAAGCCATATCAAGTGCTCAGAAAGAAAACTAAGTCCCGAATATAATCTCAAATGATTCGAGAGTGAAGACATTCACTGTCTCACTAAACTTCACAGTGTGGCATGTATACCTATTTCACGAGGTTGCACCTTCAAGCCATTAATTATTTGGGACTTGTGTCTATTGAACGTTGGGCTCACAACTTCAAAACGATACATGCATATGGCAATTAGTTTGAAAAATTAGTATCTCAATCTCAGTTGTAACTTCGTCACCATGTACAATAACGTATAATAACAAGGTAACATTCACAGGTGTTCCTAGCTTTATGGCAACCTATATACTTAATACATAGGTTGCCATAACGCTAGGAACACCTGTATGCCTGTGGTAACATTAGGGTGATTGAAATTCGGGTCACTAACTTTAATCATAGGCCTTATGGCATGCCTGAATTTACGTCTAACGTTAGGCTCTAATATGTAATAACATAACAAGATGACAGACGAAGAAGGACCATATCTCATCATAGGAAACCCAAACACGGGCCACCACAAAAGAAAATTACAGTAAACGCAAAAACGCTTTTATCAAACTTCAAAGTTCTTAATTTTAAATACTTTTTAAAATAAATGAATTAAAAACATTACTTCGGGCCTACCTCACAGCATAATACTAGTACCAGCAAACTTCATGTAGTTAAGCTGATGTAAGTATACAGTTGTATCTAAATAGGTTAAGTCGGCAAAAATCCTTCTAGAGGACATGAACGCCAACCGAGCATAGCAAAAGTATGAGAAAAAATATATATATATAACAAATTGTAGGCCTAGCAACTAGCACTACACTAACTTAGAAATCAAAGTTAAACAATGCATCATTTTCATATTTTGCTTATGATGCAGGATGATGCAGGATGAAGCAAGACATTGCTACATAATAAGTCTTACCTTGCAACAGCCTACCAAAGAGGGAAGTATAATTTTAAAGACGCAAGAAGGCAGATTACCAAAATTCTGAAAAGTCTGATTGGTACGTGTACTGTTTATTATGAACCACACTATAATTTATTAACATCCTCTTGGCACATTTGACTCTGGCTGTCGCGGTGCTGTTATAAACATCAACAAACAAACCTGTTATGAAGATTTTTCAAGTAATCATTCAAGTGGCGTCATATGCCGTATTAAATCTTTTGATTCCAGGGGGTGGGGAAAATGGTAATCATCAGTCCTGTATGCAGAGGCGTATGGGAAGCGATGGCGGTTTCTGATTTCACCCTCCTGATTTTTAAGTATAATTGGGATATTACTAATATCAATTTGAAAAAATGAAAGAAAATTTGGTCATTTTATTGCAACTTTTGGTGCAATTATTGAAAATTTGTATAACTATTTAAAAAATATTGGTAACATTTCCTGAAAATGAAAGATTTTTCTTAAAAATTTCCTGGAAGATTGAAGGCAATTGCCTGAAGATCACAGAAAATTGCACAAAAATGAAAGCAGCAGAATAAAAGTTCCCAAAAATTAGAGAAAAAATCCTGACAATTGAAAAAGTTTCTAGAAAACTGAAGATGAACCGAATTTATGATCAATTCATTTTTCATCATTTATTTCCCTAATAGGTTATATAGCATATTGTATACTGGTATACTCCGCTACTTACATCATTTACATACAGAATTTCACAGGAAGGGGAGGGGGGGGGGGGGCAAGTTTCCTGCAATAATGTGAGATCTAGTTTATCATCCTCATCGCCATGCGTATCAACAATACTCATCATAAACCTACTTCAAATTATGTACCATCTGAATCATCATCCTTCATCACCTGTAATCACATCGTCAACACGCTCCATCGGACAGTCCAACTTTATATTATGAAAACTGTTACTTGTTTTACGTCTCTTATTCATTATCTGAAGTAGAACTTCTAATCTATTCATACCCCCCTCCCCCTTTCATGGCCCTGTCCCCACTAAACATGCCACTGGTCATATGACATAAATCTAAAATGAGAGAATGCACAAGATGGTGAAGCGCAAGATGGTGAAACTATTTCTTTAGTGAATTTGGAGCTCTAAAATAAAGATCATATAAACCACCGATTTTATTTCGTACTGTTGACTCTTTACAGGTTAGTTAAGTGTCATGAAATTTTTGACCGAATTTGTGAAAAAAATTGAATTGAGCGTTCATATAACACTTCAATTTTTATAAAAACACGAAAACTTGACTCCTCATGGAAGATTATATTCAGTACCTTGTGTAAATTATGAAACAATGCAAACAAGCTTGTTATCAAACTGCCACTATTTGTACCCACATTACAATTGACCTTTATGTAACTTCTTAGAATAAATGTTATCATTTATTTTGTCGTAATAAGTAGCTTCTTCCATCCAGAATGAGACTTGATCTAGATATCATAGTACACCTTGATGCACAAATTTATAAAGCTATATTTAATAAATAAGCTATATTTAATAAATAACCTACTTGCAACTAACACGATATTTAAAAATCAAAGTTAAGCAACCTATTATTTTTATTATAATGCAGGATGAAGGACATACAGCAAACATAGCAAGATGTTACCATATAGGCCTAACCTTGCTAACCTTGCCATAGAGTACCAAGGACCAAGGAGGGATCTATGAAGATGCAGTTTACCAAAATTCCAAAGGTATGACAACTACAATAATAAACATTAAAGTGATGTCATATGACATAAATCCAAACTGAGAAGATGCATATTATGGTGAAATAGAAGCGGATGCAACTTTTAGTGAATTTGGAGCAAGTTTTGACATGAAAATGATAAAAGACACACCGTTTTTATATCATGATGCTGATTCATTTAATACTGCAGTTTTGTTGAGGAGTGTAATCAAATAGTTATGACAGAAGTTAAACAAAGTTTGATGTATAAATAATTTTTGTGATCATATGAAAATTAAAGCTTTATTAAAACACCAAACTTTGACACCTCAATGAACTAGAGTACCTTCTTTTATTAATGAAACAACAATAGAAAGCAAATTGCCATAGATTTAACCCACGTTCAGTTTTAGTGTACACTTTTGTTTTAGATATTCCGCACAAATGAAGACTTTTTTTATAACTTAACCAAATTGTTCTTATTTTACCTGATTTTTCTTTGTTTTTACCTAATTTTTCAATTTGATGTTAAGAATTTTCCAATTTCACCTCCCAAGCGGAATGAAAGTATTCAGTCCATGTACTGCAACTTTAAAACGAATACAACTTTTCTCTTTGGCAGCTAATTGCATCAATAAAAAAGTATCTTGATGGGGGCTGGCCTGCAGGAACTTTTTCCAATTTCAATTGATGAATATTTCAGGTATGTACTTGTTCACGTGTTCATCTCCATTGCAATACATATTTGCGAATAGACTTGGAAGAAAAAACAAAATAGTACTATATATTTATATATATATATATATATATGGTACTATATATTTTTACATAACATGAACTCAGGATTTATTTATAGGCCTGCTTGAGCTACAGTAAAACAAATCCCTTTCATGAACAGCCCTCAGAGGAGGACAATTTCAAATTCTTACACATTGTGATCAATGGTGGACTATTTAGCACTTCATTATCATTGAAGGGAGTCAAGAGGCATATAGAGCCACAGAAGTAAAAAAGAGATCATTTTCGTCACATTGTCACCTATTTCCTGATGGACCAAAGCATCGACCATCGATTCGATGAAATGTTAAAGAATGTTATTGCAGAAATGTATATATACAAGCACTAGGAGAGTATTTAATCATGATACAGTACCTACTTATTTTCCATGTTTATTCATACATTTATAGGTATTCCAGAGGCGCTGACAATGATTTGGTATTGGATTATCTTGAACAATAACTTGGAATTTGCAGAATGATATGGGAAGACTTATCACCACAGGTATTAAACACATGTTAAAATATAATATATATATATATATATTTGTACAATTCTACATGCCACATATATCCCCTTAGCTTTTGATGGTGGACAAGCATGTATGTCATTCAGGCTATGCAGACTTGCAGAGGATTTATGATTTACATCTTCTGTATGTAGTGGGTGACACAAGATGATGGAAGGGTGGGGGGTACTCATACTAAAAGTTGTAGGGGTGAGCAGCCCATCATCTGAAAACCATATCCGCAGTATGACAAGGTCTAACGAATTGATTTTAAAGAGTCAAATTCTATCATGGCATCTTTTTCTTCCGAAAATCTTCAATTTTCGAGAAATCTCTTTCAATTTTCATGAAATTTGCTTCAATTTTCTTCATTTTCCGGAATTTGTTTTCAGTTTTCACGAAATTTGCTTCAGTTTTGGAATTTTTATTTTATTTTGGAGATATCTTTTTCGTTTTTGGAAAATTTGCATTAACTCGTGAGAAATTTCTTTAATTTGAGTGAAATTATCTTCATTTTTTTGAAATTTCCATCAATTTTCTTTCATTTGTGTGAAATCTCCTTCTTTTTTGGAAAATTGTCTTCATTTTGGGAATTTTTTATCAATTTTGGGATATCTTTTTGGTTTTGGGGAAATTTTCATCAACTTTTGTGAAATTTCCTTAATTTTTGTGAAATTTGTCTTCATTTTCGGAAATTTATTTACAGTTTTCATGAAATTTACGCAAATTTTCAGGAAATTAACTTTAATTTTGGGATATCTTCTTTGTTTTGGGTCTGTTTGCAATAACTCTTGTGAAATTTTCTGTATTTTTGTGAAATTGTCTTCTTTTTGGAGAATTATCATCAATGTTCTGTAAATTTCCTTCAATTTTTGTGAAATCTCCTTCATTTTCGGGAATTTTCTAAAAAATTGCTTCAATTTTTGTGAAATGTCCTCAATCCATTTTCAGGAAACCCAAATTTCAAATAATGTCATGCCAACCCCGCCCCCTCCCTTCACCACCCTTACAAATAGTTTTACCATGATAAGAGACTTCTACATTTTTGTAGGTTTGTTAGGACAAATATCAAACCCCAATGTCAAATATCTTCCTACGTCGCTGATATATGTACATCACAAGACTTTCCCCCCCAAGATCAAGATGGGAGTAGTAGAGAAAGCACAACAAGTTCATGAACAAAATTGATGTGTTGTTTCCAGGTTATAAAAGGAAGAGTTTGTGGAAAATTTGTGTCACTTAGAAAAAGTCAGCATGACTTTAAAATAATTTATAAATTGTAGTAGTTACTTTGTCAGATTGTAAATGCTTTAAATCTTGATGATATGGCAAAAGGTTTAACCATGGTGCTAAGTCAATACATGGCAAGACCTTAACCATTTCTCTTAAATTAATCAAATGCCATTTATTAGTGCTAATTTGCACTTATGGAAAAAGAAAACAATACAAGAAAGGAAAGGGCCCTTTATGAAAATGCATTTTTATTTCAAGGTCTATGGACATATAGCAATTTCTACTGGTTGAAAGATTATTAAAATCTGAGCAGATTAGATTTTTGAATTTTGAAAGGAGCAATTTTAGTTTTAGAGATACAGTTGATCAAAGTTTGATCAGTTTTTGAATTGATGCTCAAATTCGTTATGTAATTTGTTTCAATTTTTTTTTAAATCATAATTACTGAAAGTGATGAAAAGTTTATTTTCTTGGAGACATGGTAAAGACTCATAAACATTTTTTTTTTATCAGAATTTGCTACACCACTCCAAAGAATTACGATACACATTTAATCAAACAAAAGGATTTACAAAAGAAAATTCCATGGTAGCCCAGTAATATAAAAAATTGCATAAATATGCAAATCGATGACAGATTTAAAAATGGTGTATAATGGTTAACATTTAACCAATCTTGATGATATTATTTGCTCCTATAACGGTTTTTAATATATTCTTAAGCAATTTAGGTAATGTTGCCTCTACACGTCCATAGACATTAAATTTCATTAATGATATTTAATTGTTCTAAATATTTATTTATTGTCATTTTTTTAACAGATGCTGATCTAGCCTAGCCTATGAAGTGCGGTAATATCTCATGAAACACCAATACAGCTCCAAAGAATATGTTGAAGGGTAGACCAACAGTGGTCATTAGAATGGAGTGGATGCTTGTCGCTAGAGTAACCCATTACTGAAGGTACACAGAGGATCGTTTTAAGTACATTAAGGATTGATGCGATTTGTATCGAAAAGACTTTCATGTATTGTTGAAGAATTTTAGCTGAATAAGTTTAAAATCCACTGTAAATGGAAACAAAATTCCCATTTTAATATTTTGCAGGTGTATGAACATTTAAAAGGCAACGATAACTAAATTGATTTATAAATGGTTTTAAAAATTCTCACAAAATCATTAAAGAAATTGACCGTTTTACAGCTTTTTGAATTTTCAGACATAAAAATATAAACTTTTATAGCTATAGGTAATTTTGTTTTCGCCTCCGTTTGTTTGTTTGTCATCAAGATATCTCAAGAACTGATGATTGATTCTGATCAAATTTGGTGTGTGGTTTTGTTACTGCTTTAGAAAGATGTGATTAAAATTTGGGACGTATTGGAGTAGAAGAAGGGCAAAAAGTTGGGGGTGGGGATGTTTTAGGGTGAGTTTGTTTGTCATCATCATATCTCAAGAAGTAGTCACTGGATTTTGATTAATTTTGGTGTGTGGTTTTGTTCCTGCTTAAGGAAGAAGTGATTACAATTTGAGTGATATTAGAAAGGGAAGAGTGCAAATGGGGTGGGGATATTTTGTCTGTCATCAATATATATGTAGAACTGATGACTGGATTTGGATTTTTCTGTTTTAGGAAGAAGTGATTAAAATTTGGGACGTATTGGAATAGGGAAGTGCAAAAATGGAGGGTGGGGATATTTTATGGCAAGATTTATCAACACTTAGTTGAAACTTTCCAATAGAATGTGCTGAACAATGAATTCATGCCATGAAAGAACAGCCATACAATGAATTTTCTGCACTCAAAGAAAATCAAGTGAAGTGGTTTCTGGTATCAATGAAATCAAAACAATTGGTTTCTGCCATGAATGAAAATGATGGAATGTGAATCTACCTTGTATAGAGCTCAAACAATGAATGCTTAGCCTGAATTACACTGAAAACAGTGATGATCCTCAAGTGTTTAGAATGTAAATGGCAATACAGATCAACAGTGAGAAATAGATTGTTTGGGATTAAACTTGGTGGATCGAGGGTTTCTGAGGTAGATTGCATTCCGGTGGGGAATGAAGAGGGGCAGAGGTATGTGTTCTGCAGTGTGCTATAATTCTAGTTTTTGATGTATTGGTGCCCTTGGTATTTTCTTATGTAAATTGTTCTTTTAAAATTCTTTAGCATTATCATTTTGTAAAAGTTGCAGTAAATTTGAGTGCTTACCATCGAATTCTTTGAAGGAATAGGTTTCTAATAATTTCATTGGACAGTAAAGTGGGAAATAAACTGAAAGAATTACACAAAGATTTTGTGATGTTGGACTGGGTGGACAGTGGACTGTTCCCATAGAGTGAAAAAAGCTCCAAAACTTTATGCTGTTTTCAAAATTAACAAAAACTGATGTGCAAGATTTTAAAGCTATTTTAATCAGTATACAAATTGCTATGCATCCATAGACCATAAAGATCTTTTGATGTTGTAGTCTTAATATGCAAATTTGTATGTAAGGTTGTATGTATGACCAGGAGATCCACATATTAAGTAAGTCCATTGGTTTTATCCTCTGCCATGCATGGCTCTCTGTCATTTGAAACAGTTTTAATCTTTATGTCAGTCAAATTGTGTCATGCCTACAAAATCAATTCAAAATATTTATTATGTGTTATTTCAGAACTAAAAGTGTTAGCTTGGAAATTATAAAGACTGAACTGCAGAGATTTGCTATGTTTATTTAATGACATAGAAATTATGATGTACATGTCCAGGCACTTTTCTTTTTTAATGGTACAATTTCACAGAAAATGAAGTCTTTTTAGAATGTGATGTCAATTGCAGAAAAACTTAAATGTCTTTTTAGGAAGCTACTGATTAGTTTGATACGTTATAAAAGAAGTATGGCACTTGCTCGCATTTGGCCTGAAGAGATTTGAGTTTTACAACAGACAATTTTATACATGAGAGTAGCCTAACTTATAATTTGAATAATTTTGCTGTTGTGTGGACATCTCAACGTGTAGAAGTAAAATTAGAGAACTTTTAGTTTATTAAAACTCATGAAATACTAATATGTTTTAACTTGAGGCCCAGTGTATTGCAACCATTTATGTTTGTACAGGACTTTTTTACTGCATTTTAAAGATAGTTTCACAAGGCTTCATCAACAAATTGTAAGTTAAGTTGGAATAGAAACTTTGTTTTGATGTTGAATCATAGTTTATGGCTAGTTGGACATAGTTGATAATTATCACCAATATTAATATAAAAGTTACTAATCATTTCCGATGCTGACAACTTGACATGCTCATGTGCCTTGAATTTCAGGTTCAATGGAGTACTCAGAAGATTTTAATTTGCATATCTTTTAAAGTAAATGTAGTAATATTTTAATTTCTCTGTTATCTGTATTATGGATAAAAACCATTATTGTATCGTTAACGGTTACCCAGGAATGTTACGAAATTAAACAATTCCAAACTGAAACATTGTGTTGTTACTGGGTTTTTTTTTTGAACAGTATTTTAATTTGACAAAGGATTTAGTCAACTGGAGCCATTTTTGTAGTCAATTTGACCACAAAATGGTCAGAAGATTTGACCAAGCTGCAGTGGTCAACAGATTGACCAAGTGTTAATGGTCAAATTCGACCAAGTGAGGAGTGAATTATGCACCGATCCATATGTGGTCAATTTGACCAAGTTGACATGGTCAAAAATATTGACTACACTAACTTGGTCAAATTTGACCACATATGGTTCGGTGCAGAATTCACTCCTCACTTGGTCAAGTTTTGACCATATTGTGGTCAAATTTGACCATTCTTTTTTTAGAGTGTTGTTTTATAGTTGACACATAATTGACACTTTTAGTAAGAAGTTCCCCCCCCCCCCTTCCCCTCTAATCCTCCTTCCGGAATCTTTCTATGAAACAGAATGCTTGTTAAGCATTTTGAATGTCAAATCTAAATGTGACTGGAGTATTTTTCTACGAGGCTGTGAATGTCCTTGCAGGCTGTACAAAAATAACATATACAGTTAATTAAAAAAACCAGATGACATTACTTCATAGTGTGTGTATACCATTGAGCGCATGGAATTAAAACTTATTTACTTTGACAGCCACAAATTATAGTTTAAGAATGACCATTGGAAGCAGAATCTTATTAGACAATGACAATTATAAGCTTTGAAGTAATTATTTGAACTTTTTTTCCCTATATTGAATGCGAGTAAATGAAGGTGTGCATCCAATTTAGATGAAGCCTTAATAGAAGCATATTAGGCTTGGAAACAACTTAAAAGGAGTGTAAACAGATTTTGATTTAGCAACCAAATCAATTTTAAAGGACTGGACATCTAGAGGCAACATGGTCTTAAAATATGATGTAAACCGTTAAAATAGCCAAAAGTTCCATAAAAATTGCTTAAAAATTGACCAATCTACTGCATTTTTAAATTTTAGCTGTTATTGCACCATAATCTGTGACATCAATGGAGGAAGGATCCTTCATTACCTTTTCCAAAGCCTTTATATTCCTCTGTCAATGTAGTTTGAAATAATATAGCATAAAGTTTTGGAACTTGGGCACATACTGAATCATGTATCTAGAAAAAGACATTCTGAAATTAACAAGTAGCTGAATTTGAAGAACAAAATCCTAAAGAATTACATAAAGATTTTGAGATGTGTTCCTTTTACTATATCACAATTTCTGGCACAAATTAACAAATTTTGAAACTTTATTTGGTCATAACTTGAAATTTGAATAAGCCTTTCACAAAAATAAAAAATATTCTTCCTAGATTTCCATGCTCTTTCATATATCTTAAATTTGCTAGATGTCCATAGTCGTTTAAAGAAGTGGTTCATCATCATCTTTGTCATAAGCTTAATTTGGTTTTGGCAAAATGTGGATAAGATATTAGAAGCCCTGCAATGAAGGGAATGGGAATGCACAACTATACAGAAGAACAGTGAGATGGAAGAAAGACGTCATGAGGGATAACCCATTATGACAACCTGTCTTGTACATTCAGACGATTAATTTGCTTTATTAGTTTATAAGAATCTTCATGAGCTATGTAGTCAGGAGGATCATAATCTGATCCAGAACTGTACTTCCTGGAAAATGATTGGTTCCTATGAAATTTAAATGTTGTAAATGAGACTCACCTGTGATTGAATAATTCAACCTTTCCATGGACCGGTAAACTGAAGTGGTAGGTGAGAAGGAACCAGATATTGAAGGTTGTGAAAATGATTAAATGTGCAAGATACTGGTAAGTGTTTGAAATTGTCATGAAAATGATTAATTAAATGTGAAAGATACCATTTGAAATTTGTCATTATATTATTTATATGTCATTTTCATTCATTTGTAAGGAAATGTAACAATTAAATTCCATTTTGGGCACTGTCAATCTTTGTCATCTAGGAAAGACTTTCTTTCACTTTCTTACTAGTTAGCCTACATATTGTATTTGAAATTGACTTTTTTCATATACTTTCAGTATTATGAAGTGAACCCACTTCTAATCTTTAACTGATAACAGTAAATTAATATGAGATAAGCATTCAAGAGGTGAATACCACAAAAATTTTTTTTTTAAATGACAATGTTTTTCCTCCTAGGAGATATACCATTACCTCTGAGCAACTTTTCTTATA
Source organism: Chiridota heheva (assembly GCA_020152595.1). Classification (NCBI taxonomy): domain Eukaryota; kingdom Metazoa; phylum Echinodermata; class Holothuroidea; order Apodida; family Chiridotidae; genus Chiridota; species Chiridota heheva. The sequence continues at coordinate 724,132 of JAIGNY010000143.1, forward strand.
ATTTGATAATCCATGGGCTATATGAATATGAAACTAAACTATTTTTTTCAATAATGTAACCGTGACTTCAGGTAAGCTTTTCTTGCATAAAAGTGCTTTACTATCACTCTAAGAGTCTAGGTTTGTTTCTGGTGAGCCAGAGCATGTAGGTATAATATGACATGTGATTGAAAACATTGACAGTGATCCCAAGGAATGACACACATTAACAAGAAGCAGTGTGTGTTTTGGAGAATGAAATTAATAGGTTTTACAATTATTTATTTAAAATCCAACAAATTGGCATTCACCCTACACTAAAAAAAAAACTAAACTTACTACTCAGGCTTTTTGACAAAGGTATACTGTAATTTAGCTGTACCTTAACCACAACTTAACAAAGGCTTTCGCTAGGTCTACTCTGTATACATTAACACTGAATGCCGGTAATGTGCTCTTTGTTTTTCTGCAGCGTATAGGCCCTCGTCGAGTGGCGTGACAAACATAAAAAGACAATTTTTGAAGAATAAAATGCACATGGCTTGTTCAGTTGTTATGCTAGGCGAAAACAGTGCTTGCTACTAGGAAACTGTTAGGCCTGAGCATGCACAAGTGATGTTACTGTTTAGGCCCCATTACATAAAAATCGGGGACCAGTGATAAATTAACGTAATGGCCAACACAGATAAAATATTATTAACAAATATATATTTAACAGACGAAAAACATTGGCAAATGTCTGTTATGATAAAGTAGGCCATGCTTGAAACCGGAGAGTATAGTGATGGTATCTTAATTGAAGAAGCTGAAGGCAACCTGAGCGACAGTGGCTTCAATTCCCAAACTAGCCTAGGTACTGCCACTGGCCATACAAATCATAGGAGCAGGCAAACTATGTCACATGTGACGTGACGTTGCCACTTGGCACCTCCGGCTCTCATTTAGGACCTCTGTAAGGCAGGATTATATTACTAACATCTCTATTCATCTGTACACAGGAATGTACTTATGATTGATATCGTGAATTTACTCGAGCGAGCAATACAAATTACCGACACACTGTTCCGTAGACGTATACGCGGTACCAGTACACATGTAATAACGCACTACACTACCAAGGAAATCAGCTGATCAGTCAGCTGTTTAGGTAGACAAGCGCTGTTAATATTTGACTTGGAAATTCCGTATATTTTCTATTATTTGGTAATTAAAACATAATCAAGATACAATAATCATTTTTGTCAACCAATTACTGCATTTTTAATCAAACGTGAATCCTAAATTTAAGGAAAAGTAAGTCTACCCGAACGTGCGACTAAGTAGACTTCTATATATGAATATCCAATGCGGATTCTTGCATATGCGCACGGTGTTTGCACGCTTTAATGAGAACCCACTTTGCCTCACTCTGACGTCAAAGTTTGGTATCTACCTTATTATATATCTGTGGGCAGTGTACAGTGAAAAGACCATGTGATGAGTGTGTATTACGCTTACGCTTGCGTGCTTTTTTCTGGTACGCATGCTTGGAGAAAAGACAAAAAACTAAGGAAATGTTTGCGCAACACCTACAAAAGTAGATTCTTTAAAATAGTCGGCGGATCTGTCGATCTTTGATTACATGAGTACACTCGCGTCAATCGTACATTTGGTTAGTCTGATTACGCAATACTCATGTTGTTTTTAGGCATTTTGAGTCAATTTTATCAAAATATTATCTGTTTTTCTACTTCTGAGGAACAATTTTGCTTAGATAACCAGCCTTTTAAGTTTCTGAACATGCTAGCTACAACGTAATCCAATCTTTGTAACATTTGCAGGTTATATAGGAAAGCCAGAGTTACTCAAAAAACAACTTTGAGATCATCGTTAATTTTGCACAGAGAAGTCAACTGCACTTTTCTCGTCTAGGTGGGCCTGAAGTTCATGCACCTAAGGAATTATATTTTATTTTTCTTGATGAACAAATATTTGATTTTGTTGTCGGCAACATAAACACATTCTTTGATTTCTCCTCATTTTATCCATGATGAATTCACAGAAGCTTGATATTTTACTTATCAAGATAAATATTTTTGTTTCGGCAAAATCGCGAATATCCCAAACTTCGTGCATCAATGATAAACCTATGCAACTTATAGCAGCTGTACCAGTTAAGCGTAAAAAAAGGCTTGAAAGAAAATACGGGAAGAAAACATTTGAAAATATCAATTTCCAAAGTGTGTATTCTTTGAGAATATGGCCAGCAACACTAAGCTCTAGTGAGCCACCATGTCAGTGAAGTGCTATGGGCCATTATGCAATGGGTATATATCACTGAAACAACAAACTTCCAATGGCTACCATCTTATTTCCTTACCTTGTAAACACGAAAAACTTAGTTCTCCGTATTTAAGGAGACGATCCCGAATCAAATGATTATATCACTGAGTAAAACTTATGCGTTTATCAGTTGTATGACTCACCCCTATTACCTTTAGCAATGTCAGTCAAGGTGAGTCATTGACATATAAAATAGTGACTCAAATGTGCATCATTGTATTAAATTGTCAGTCACCAGAGTGACTCTGGGGCTGGTCAAGTTTCTTCAGACTCATTGACTTTGTACAGAGGGGATTGATTTGGGCTAAGTCTTTTCACAAAAAATGTCAGTAACCTTAGTGACTGAGGGGTACGTTAATGTACATGCTTTGTCCACCCACTTTTGTGCAATGATTCACCTTTCCTGGGAGTGTAATGATTCACCTTTTCTGGGGGGTGTTGGTGGTAAGTCACAATTGACAAGTTCGTTATTGCTAGAAATGTGTCAGAAACATTATTTTTTCGAAGTTTTGGCTTTGTGGTCTTTTACAGTAAAATTCCTGCGTAGAACTGAATTTTCTACGCTAATCATTGTAATAACATACGCGAATATACACAAGTTAAAGAAAGAGCAACATGGGCTTGAAAATTTTACTGGTGTATTCCACGGGCGTATATAAAGCGCGGGAATTGGATTGCACTGTATGAGCGTTGCAACGCGTACAATGGATAATGTAAGCAGCACGAGGGTAAGAAGTCAAAAATATTGCGCACGCTAATTCAGAAGCGAAGTTCATTTCATTTGGGGAATTAATGCAAATTTCTTGAAGTAAAAGTTTGTTGTTTCGGTGATGTTACATATCCGTTGTATAATGGCCCATAGCACTGTATCTCACTGTATCAACATGGTGGCTTACAAGTTTTGCACTGGATATGTTCCGTAAAGCATCCTTGCTTTTACGATGTAGCCTTGTTGGTACTTTGTTGAGGCAAAGGGTGGAGTTTGTGGATCTACATGTATAACTATTTGCTTGCACAAATTAAAATGTAGGTTTCTTTTCTAAGTATAGAAATATACTTTTGTTAAGTTTTTACACAATTGTCCAGTACAGATATAAATTTAAAGTTTTTTTTTTTTTTTAATTTCCAACTTTACAGAATTTGAGAAGTTGTTCTGAAAATCTCCAGAGGGAAGAGTATCCATGCAGCCCTAGCTGATGAACTTGAAAGACAATCAACAACGAAAAAACCGACACTTTATACATGTGTCTCATATGGTGACGATTCACAATGACAGGTATACTTCATAAGATTTACTTCCTTCGATTTATATCGTAAAGCAACAGAGCATCATGTATCACAATATTTTTTTCTTTGTTATTTTTTAGTTATTGATTTTTTTTAAAGTTGGGATATTATTAATCATATTTGATATATGTGCATCAGAATTCCAGCTTTAAAATTGGAATTTTTTAATCATTGAACTTTTTTAGGGGTATTGTAAAGATAAATTTTCTTCATACATTCATGCAAAATTTATTAATTATTTAATAATTAAAAAATGTTCCATAATGATCCATAGGGTCATAGCAGAAATGTTGTTTAAATTTTAAAAGCTGGTAAATGGTTGCCTATTGGTAAATTGTTTTTGCTTGTACATTTATGTGAATTTTAACTGGTTTATGCAGGTTTTTGAGTTATTTTTTTTAAATAATGAGGAAATATTCAAACTTCATAGCTAGTAAAACTGATCATACAATTTTGATGACTGCAAAGAAATTTTGTCTGTTTGTTTGCTATTTAATTTGACTTGCTTGAAATGAATTTTCTACAAACTGGTCGGTATAATTTAACTCACAAGAGTAAGCTTGGGCGATATATCAATATTTCGATATTGACCCATATCGATATGGTCAATATTGAGCTCAAGGGTCATATCGATATACCGATATGTTTTCCACCGATATTGTACTATACATGAACTAATAATGAAGTTAACATGACAACCAAAGATGCACCTTTCCTCACTATACAGCCACAAAAAGTTTGTAATTTGTAATGATATTAAAGTTGCAGGCAGTCAATAATATTAAGAGTGGATTAAGTCATCAATATTTCAATAAGTATTACCTAAAATTATGTTCCACAGGCAGGAAATTCTTAATTCCGAACATACAGTACTGTACTCTGTATGTACAGGCCGCTATGGACATTGCGCAATAATGTAAATTATTTTTCATGATTTGCAACGGTTGAGCAATTACAATCAATGAGATTTTAAATCCTTAAACATTGCATCTAAATTCCTCAAACGGAATACCGCATCCCCAAAATTATGTTGAAAAGCCCTTAATTGACACCTGAAAGTAGATTTTGTCATCAAAACTAAAAGATTTCATCCTCAAAACTAGAAGATATTTCCTACTAATTTGTCCGTTCACACAGACTTTCTGTACAGTAAGCAGCACAAGTACAAACAGTATGTGTGTGTAGATTTCTGAGCCCACTCGTCCGATTTTTAGTGGCAGAGGACATTTTCTATAAATATTTATTGACTTTTATGTCCATGAATGTCCATGTCTTTAAAAAAAGAGTGCAAAAATGATGCCCTTTCAGTAAGTAAAACAAGTGGGACCTAGTAATTAAAGCTAAAGTTGGCCCGTTTTCATTACAACTAGAACGGTAAATATCGTCATGGTTCGCATGCCCATGCAAATTGACACCCATATCATATGACCCGGCCAATTATAAAAAGGCATCTCACACTAAGTCCCACATGGCATCTCATGTCCCACATGACATCCCACTTCATGTCCCACATGACATCCCACTCCATGTCACATATGACATCCCATCCCATGTCCCACATGGCATGCCACAATATCTCCCACATGGCATCCCACCCCATGTCCCACATGACATCCCACCCCATGTCCCACATGACATCCCATCCCATGTCCCACATGACATCCCATGTCCCACATGGCATTCCACAATATCTCCCACATGGCATCCCACCCCATGTCCCACATGGCACCCCATCCCATCCCATGTCCCACGTGGCATTCCATCATATGACCCACAGGGCGTCCCATCCTGTGATCCACATGGCATTCCACCCTATGTCCCACATCCCATGTCCCAAATGACATCCCACCCCATGTACCACATGACATCCCATGCCTTGTCCCACATGGCATTCCACCATATCTCCCACATTGCATTCCATTATACAGTGTCTCACATGGCATTCCACCATATGTCCTACATGGCATTCCACCATATGTCCCACATGGCATCCCACCCTGTGACCCACATGGATCCCATCTTACATGTATGTCCGACATTAATCCAACCATATGTAGCACATGACATCCCTCTCCATGCCCCACATGGCATCCCTTTCTGTGTCCCGCATCAGTGGCTTCCCACCTGATGTCCCATGGTTGTAAAGTGTGGCCTATATTTAACTGAGTTAAGCCTAGTAAAAGATAGTGTGATTTTCATGTCTGTTTACTGCAAATAAAAGCCTGGTCTGCTGCTTTTCATGTTGAATTTTTACTTGGGGTTTGTCTGTTGTTTTTTTTGGTTAGGCAGACAAAATTGTATGTATAAAAAGGGTACACTAAAATTACCATGTCATATCCTCATAACCTGATAATAGTACATTCCACTACAAAGAAAAATCATTATACATGTGCCTGGAGTCAGAAAACATTAGGCAGGGTATTGTGTACTACAAAATGATATACAGGTATTCAGCTCACTAATATCTGGTACAAAATTAATTTACATTGCAAAAATATTTGTACTCTGTAGTACAGTCAATGATTTTTAACAATCATACAACATAAAAGTTGGAATACTATTGCACTGTAATAATTTGTTCATTGGATACGAAAGCAAAAACAAGGGAGAGCAGAAGTAAAGATTGTCTATCAATGACTGAATGAGAAGAAAATTGCATGAAGCAAAAGTTTCCTGTGGAGCTTTTTTATTTTCCCAACTTGAGAAACTTTTGCAAACAAATTGAAAGCAACTTTAATAAGTAATACACATAGAATAAAAAATGCAGGCTGCAATGCAATACATAGGCCTATTCCAAAGAGTTTTATGATTATTCTTTAATTTAAACTTCATGAATTTAGGGCTTGCAATTGTTGGTAAATGATGTTGAACAGAAAAATGTGAATGAAACTGAAAACTTAATAGTTTATTAAAATATAAATAAAAGTAATAAGTGAGCAATTTAATCTACTGTATCTCTACCTATCTAAACAAGTTGGCACTTAACTTACTTTTACTTTGTTTTATACACACCTATCTGCCAGTTGGTCAGTCTGTTTAGACTTTGTTTGATGGGTGTTTTGTTGATAACCAACTACAAAACTAATTAGACCTAGGCCTATATTGGTCTCATGCCCACCCACCCTAGCTAACAATTGCAATGCTGCATTTCAAGCATGACCTTTTTATTATGACAGACATTCACAAGTCAATACCATGGTAATGTACATAGCCCTAACGTTATGCTACCAAATTGCAAGTGGTTTCACACAATGTAAGCCTTAGTTACACTAACGTTACTGTAGCCTGACTAGGCAAGACAATGACCCAAAATTACCCCGGCAACGCTTTTTGAAAGCAATAAATCGCTACATACATGTTTGAATAATATAAGATTTGTTAAGCAACTTATTCTTGTTCCTAAATAAAACTAAAATTATTGCCCATATTTGTCAGCGTTTACGTCGGTCAGTTAAGGTTAGACTAAGTAACGGTGTACATACGACGTTAGCTAGCTTCAGACTGTTCAACAACAACGGGCACAATTAAAATAGCATATTATTTTGGGTTTACTGAAATTGTTCAAGACATCTACTAGTTTTAATCATTCATTCCTGATCAGAAAGGTTGTTCGCGTAGTAGTTTTCTTAAAATATACTTATCAGTTAGGCCTAAATTAGTAGTTTTCTTAAAATATACTTATCAGTTAGGCCTAAATTAGTAGGTGCGATACATGCTTGTCTACAATCTAATGCTGCACTAAAGTATTGTCGTCCTGCATGTACTATAAAAGGAAATCGTTGTTTTTGTGTTCTTGTTAGAACAAAAATGAGCGTTTATCTTAGTTAGAAAGACAAGTTATGATTAAAACTGATATAAATATTATTAAGTTTTGAAAGTAAAGAATTTCAATTTTTACTTTTTAGGGTAAATTTGCAGTTTGCCTATTTTGTATTGACTCTAATTATCAATGTACCGACATATCTACTGCCCTCACTTGGAACCAACATGGGTGGAGGACGAACCAAAAAGTATCACGCACTGAGGTATAGAAGTTTCAAATCTCGGCCTTCGGCCTATACGTAGTATAGGGCGAATGACGTCACGCTCTCTGATATTGCAATGACTGCATAGCGCGCGCCGCTAGCAAGCTGTGTGTACTGTACCAGTATAGAGGTTATGCAATACTACGTCACATTATAATTGCGTACGCACTGTTTATCAGCGCGTACGCTGCACGTTCGTTGTACGGCGACATGTTGCGGTATACGCACGTACATAGACTGAGTGATACAACAATTACATAAGCTGCATCTTTCTTAAGTTTAAAAAAGTAAATTCTTTAAAATGGTTCATTTTTGCATTGTCTTCGACTGTTCCTATCGAACAGATCCAGATAAAAGTCTACAATTTTATCGGGTTCCGACGGAAATCGTCCACCAAGGAAAACAAACAAAAGAAGTTTTAGTCGAAAGCATTACCGTACGGGTCTTTCATAGTCGGGGGCGGGGGGAATTTGTACCCGGCTGAAAACTAACGCGAAAAAACGCTATGAATATGTGAATAAACATTTTTAGTTGAGTAATAGCTTACAAGGAGGTAGAGGGAGGGTGGGGGCGAAGGCGCAAAATATTCAAGGTGATAGATTTGGGCCAACAAAATGCAGTGGCGCAGTAAGGGGCTTCGGTGAAGCTATTTAAATAGGTCCCCAAAAAGAGACAACATTTATTACAGCCCCACCATCAGACCATACATGGTTGGGGCTGGGTTAAGCAATTTTTAATCTTTTTAACCCCAGACGCCCTAAAATGACAAATTTACGTAGATTCCATTTACATTTTTCTCCGTTTAATATTGACTATTAAATCTATCTTTTTTGGTGGGCATCTATCGTTTTTTTTACCTATCTTTTATTTTCGGGCCCATCTATCTTATAGTTTTCAGTGGACCCGACTTATGAATGAAGGGCCTATTATTATAAGAAGAGACAGAAAGGAAGTCCCAATATATTCATCTTTTTGATGGGCCCGACATATGACTGAAGGCCCTTGCATCATAATATTACTACTTTAGAAGATATGGCTTTCTAGCCAAGTCGGCGATGATTTCGATATATCGCTGATTTAAATGGTACATCCGAAATTTTACATCTCTGCCTGACTAAGATCGGTGCCCAAGTATCATTATTGTCGAGGGCATTATGACCCCGATATCTAATCAAGTCGGGCATGATTCCGATAAATTACTGATTTAAACAGTATATCCTACAGTGACATTTCACAATTTTACCAGAATAAGGTCGGTTCCCGGCCGACAGGGGACGGCCGCCCCACAGCCAGCCCATGCCCCTCCCGTCTCATACGGCCATGATTGAAAGGAAAAGCATGTGGTAAGCGATTAAGTGCAATTCGTTTGGTTTTAAAACCCTGGGATCGAATCTGCTCAAAGCAACGTTAGTCAGTGTTAGTGGTATCAGTTAACTGGTTAAACGCATTCATATCATATATTTGTGAAATTTAACAGATGATATCTTCTATCTGTAACCGTAACATACATTAACGTGAGCATAACTATGTAGGCTAGGCCTTAGATAAACATTTGACTGTAGTATACGTTATAGCCATACGTGACTTGCATGTAGTGCGTGGCATGTAGGGCATACAGACAGTCTGGCAGCATGCCTATTAATAGGAACATAAATTTTCCTATTAATGGGAACATTTTGCTACATTGAAGCCCCCATTTTGTGATATTTCCCACGATCCTGTGCTATCCTAACGTTAAAGCCTTATGCAATGTTACATTTTTCAAATTTGAAATACGTCTGGGAAAATATCTCTGCTAGGCAGCTAGGGAAAACTTAAACTTATGAAAATACCTTCGTTACTGTCATGGCTAAAACTTTTTCACTCCCATTTGATATGTTCACCACGCCGTTTTTGAAATATTAGAAATAATATACAATAGAGCTACGCTTTTAGGCGCGAAACAGCCATTTTGAAAATTCAAATGTTTTTCAAACATTTGAAATGTTTGAATGTTTTTTTAATATTTCATGTACATGAATTAAATACTCTGTCATTTTATTGCAACATCTGAACAATGTGACTGCGTGACTTCAATATTTCCGTGTGTTATACATCTTCCTATTGATAGGCACGCTTCCAGACTGACAGAGGGAGATGGCCTAGACCCCTTTTTTTATGTGTAGACTTACCAAGATCAATCACTTTTTTCGGAGCCTATCGTAGGATTTTGTTACTGCGTGATTAGGGCATTAAGATTGGTGCATGCTTAGTGCTAGGCCTCTTAGATCTTACTCTCCGGCCTACGTTAGGCGAAATGCAACTCTGTTACTTTTTTTTTGATAATAGAGCCTAGCCTAACGTTAATAAATAATATAGGCTAGACCTATATTATTTCAAGTTGAGTTATAAACGAAGGTGATTTCCGGTCACATTTAGCGTCGTGATTTTTGCCTGTTGCCCCTGTTGAATTTATTTTCAACCCAAGACATAGCTAAGTAATTATAGTTTAGGCTTGCATTTACCAACGAAACTACTTAACATAATAAAACGGCAAGCCTATGGTTGAAATTTTTATCACAAATTAGGCCCTACTTTGTTTTTGAAATTATACAGATTGCGTAGCCGACAACTCAAAAACTAAAGTGAATTATCGGGAAACTACATTATCACGACGTCTCGTACCCAACCACATACAAATTGGTCATTAGCCTCTAAGTTTTTGAATAAATGAGTCGTGTTTAATGATACATTTTTGTTCCAAACACTAAAAACATGACAAGGTCCGGCCAAGTAATTCCTGTGAGTTTGTCCATATCAGTCAACCATTCTTGTTTCTTTATTGCGTAAGGATCCAAACCACTAATGACTTTAATTCTATCGCGATACCGTTGTTTTATATTAGGATCCCTTAACATTTTGTAGTTTGAAGAAAACTCGGCCATTTTAAACGTGTAACTGTACTGGTGATGTCGAACGGACTTGCGTACTATACTGCACTGAACAGTTGTGTACACGTTCGCCGGCTTAATTTGTTGTTTACAAATGGTCCTCCAACATCGCGCGTACTGCATACCTCTATACCGCGTAGGATGTTTGTCCAACTTAGTTACGCAGATATTGTTGCTAAGCAAATTTATGCGGATTGGTTGAAAAAGCTGTCAATCATCTAACTCAGTGAGGTTAATTATATATAATTAAATGAAGTCTGAATATATCTTTTGATATTAAATGTTCTCCTAAAAACTTAACATATTCCTTGAAATCATTACGAATAAGGACACGAGATAGGAATATGACTGCATATTTTTAACTTTGATAAAAGTAACCCCAACAATTTAGATTAAGAAATGCAAAGTAAACAACAACAAATTTACCGTATTACATATTTTGAATTTTCATTGTCACGCTCCAGACGTATTTTTGCTGCTTTACCATCTATGCTAAAATGTAATTATTCTCATGCGCTCATGTCTTCGATATAGTGCATATTGACTTTACCGACGCTCCCTTGTTCTACAGCTTTTGAACTAATCTGTTGTTTGAAAGGTAAATCAGCAGCGAAGACTCTAATACGAATCTTCATCCAAGTCCTTCGCTCTGAATATCTGATTTAGAGTATAAACGATTACATACATGAACTACAATATTAACACTATCTAGAGCGCATACCTCGGCAATTCCAACAAGCCTAGCGTAAGTTTAGAGTTCATGTGATCCCCATACCCGATTTAATCTACCTCGGATTTATCTACCAAGATTCATCCCCAAGTTTTGATCTGTAATGAACATTTGCAAACTGAACACTTGACGATTATCTTGTGACTAGATTTCTTCCAAGGCCATACCATTGTTTCAGTTTTATTCAAGTGAAACATCATTGTCTGAGCTCAATTCAGCCAGGATTCACATTCCTGAGAACACTTGATGTAAGTCACTTTGAGTCCAGAAAATTGATTGTTTAGATCTTCATTCAGAGTGCAAAGTCATTGTTCAGCACATTCTGACGACGACGACAACGAGTGAACACACAATTACAACGACGGGGTCGTCGCCTGCGTGTTCGGTTATGGTATGATAGTAACAATGCTATCACGAAACGCTTAATACGACCCGGACGAGAACACAGGTACGACGTGCGGACAGACATAACATCGACAACCAAGTCCAATGTCCACGGCCTTTGATAACCAGTTGTGGTGCACTGGCGTGTCTACCCAACCCAGGCTTGAATCTAGTGCCTCGTGGTCTGTAGACATGTATGATAACCGCTACACCACAGTAGGTAGACAACCCCCTTAGTACCCAAAAAGTGTAATGTTTTAATACGTTGATGACGTGTATAAGTACATAGCATAAAATTACTGACGTCATTGCGATTTGTTTTGAGACAACATCGCCTCTTCAATAATGAAGTTCATATGTTGTGAGATTCGAGCACCCTTACACGCACTTAAGTCAGTATAAAGAACAAAATGCAAAACAAACCAGCAGCTATTACAAATTATGACACAGACGATGAACAACCATGTAGTTACCCTCACGGTTTGCGTGTAATGCTTTCTCACAATTAGTTCAGCTGACTTAACAATTGTATGTCTAACTGTCTGATTGTAAATACAATTGAATATAATAGTGCATGGTAATTGCAGGAAACCTGCGTAGGAAACCTGGTATTGTCATCAGAGAAAAATAAAATAAAATACAATCTCAGAGCTCACCCTTAATTACTGGCACCACACTGTATGGCAAGATTCAGACTTTTAGGTATATGGGTGGGAATGTAGCTCAGAAATCTTCCCACCAGCAGGTGGCTAATCTTAGTTTTCGCTATAAATAGCGCTAGAATCGACTGAAAAAAAGGGGTATGGGCGCCGAGAAAAGTGTACAATTTATGTGCCCCGTTTAACGTCCACTGTACCCAAACGCCATCTCCATACACGGGCACAAACTCACTGAAATCAACAACGGGAAATCTGACGAAGCAGCGATGAAACTTGGGATGGGTCCATAAGAAAATATTAAAAAGCAAAATAATGATTAGTACAAAATCATAACATAGATATATTTAACAAATCAAACACCCTATCTTCTTTTCTGGTCAGATGTAAACCTATACTATATATAAAGGGCGCCAGAAAGGGTGGGGCAGGTGGGGCTTATGCACCACCAATAATTTGGTCGACCAAAGACTTTTCTTAGGTAGTCTTTGTTATGATTATATGAAGCGATGGTTAACTTCAAAAATGCCCAATATTAATCAAGGATATCTAAATGTCCAGCTGGGAGATTGCATCTCCTAGCACCAATTTTCCAAAAATGATATATAGGTAGCACATTCCATTGAAAAGTTTCAACTTAAGTGTGCAAATTTTTACCTACGCCAACGAAGTTGGACGGAGGTTGTTTTCGCCTGTATTTGTTTGTTTTTTGTTTCTTTGTTTGTCTGGATGGATGACTGGATTTTGATTAAATTTGGTGTGTGGTTTTCTTACTGCTTTAGGAAGAAGTGATTTAAATTCGAGATGTATTAAAAAGGTAAGTGTGAAAAAAAAGAGGGGAGGGGGGACATGTTTTTGCGTCTTTTGTTTGTCTGTCATCAAGATATCTCTAGAACTGATGATTGGAATTAGATTCAATCTGGTGTATGTTTTTGTTATTGCTTAAGGAAGAAGTGATTACAATTTGAGACATGTTGAAACATGGGAAGGATGCAAATGGAGGGGTGGGGACGTTTTAACCTTTTGAGAAAGGGGGGAGGCACGTGCTTCCCGGTT
>JAIGNY010000143.1:742500-812500 GCA_020152595.1 Chiridota heheva
CCTATGTCACACATGGTATCCCAAACTATGTCACACTCTGTGTTAATCGTGGCATCCCACCCCATGTCCCACATGGCATCCCACCCCATGTCCCACATGGCATCCCACCCCATGTCCCACATGGCATCCCACCCCATGTCCAACATGGCATCCCACCCCATGTTCAACATGGCATCCCACCCCATGTCCCACATGGCATCCCACTCCATGTCCCACATGGCATCCCACCCCATGTCCCACATGGCATCCCACTCCATGTCCCACATGGCATCCCACCCCATGTCCCACATGGCATCCCACTCCATGTCCCACATGGCATCCCACCCCATGTCCCACATGGCATCCCACCCCATGTCCCACATGGCATCCCACCCCATGTCCCACATGGCATCCCACCCCATGTCCCACATGGCATCCCACCCCATGTCCCACATGGCATCCCACCCCATGTCCCACATGGCATCCCACCCCATGTCCCACATGGCATCCTACCCCATGTCGCACATTGCATCCCACCCCATGTCCCACATGGCATCCCACCCCATGTCCCACATGGCATCCCACCCTTATCCCACATGGCATCCCACCCCATGTCCCACATGGCATCCCACCCCATGTCCTACATGACATCCCATAGGCTCCATAAGAAGTCTCATCCTAGCTATCACAGTCCCTGATTAAGCATAATATGTATGAAAGTGTCAGTTCATATATTAACTTACATGCAAATGAGTTGTTGAACAAGAAAAAAGGCGGAGTCAAATAATTATGCCTGAAATAGCCCTTGGTGTATACATGATCCACGCATGGCCCCATCCATGTCCCACATGGCATCCCATTCTATGTCTCCCTATGCCCATATGCAGTCACATCCTGCCACACTCCCTGACTGAGCATACTCAATAAAAACAAGTCTGCTCAGTTCATATACTGTAGCAACTTTAAGCAAATTACCACAATAATAAAGTTGGAGTTCAATAATCATGCCTCCTGATACAACCGTTGGTGCTCAAATATTTTGAATGATTTTAAGGATTTTAAATTTCCAGTGCTACGAGAGAGACGCTTGAGGATCTCTGAAGAATATTGGAAAATTATATTATTTTACAGTTATCAAATGTTTTGTAGACTTTTTAAGGAAACTAGTCTTCAATCTGTCTTACGTGTCTCTGAAAAACTGTATCATTTTGTAAAGAAATTTCTTACCTTCCATAAGGATATCTGAAGGAACTTGAACTTATTCTGAGGAACTCTGAAGAAATTTTAACATTTTGTGAGGAATTCTCAAAAAACTGTAACATTTTAAAGTAAATCTCAGGAAAAACTGTGGACGGCCGGACGGACAGCTGGACGGACGTAATTACCATTACATAGGTTCGCATTATGCTTCGCATGCTCACCAATAAAATCAAATTTAAAGTTGTCTATACTAAATACTAAAAACAAATTAAAAAGTAAATATTGATAATAAATAGAAATAAACTTATAGGTAAAGAATAACATTGAACGGTAAAACATTATAGAATGCTCGTATAAAGTCTTTTTAGCTCAATATCCTTTCAAGGGATTTGAGCTTATGCGATGACTAACTTAATAGCCAGGTTCTCGCCCGGATACGTTCGGATTTTTGCAGCGTTTATCATATCCTATGCGTCTTTCAAATATTTTGCTGTGTTACTGTTACTATGTTTGGCTTAAATGGATCGATGTGTTGATGCAATAACAATTCATATTGTTGCTCGTTTGAACGAACTCTGCATTCCAAACTTGATTTACAATCTTTCAAATACTCGGATTTCACTCGGCGCAATCCGAAGGAATTTAGCATATATAATAACATTGGCTCGGGAAATACTACCGATCATCTCCGATTAAAAAAAAACTATGTTCTCATTGGCTGGGGCGTTAAAATACCGTCTAGCACATATGCTAATCGAGCGTGATATCCCAGTGAGTAGTCCTATTGATGTATAACTTTTGTAGTTGATAACTGATTTGGGCTATAAATTGGGTTTAAAAACCTATTAAAAGCCCAAAATGGCTAAATAGCTTTAAATAGGCCATTTCAACCATATAATGCGATTGAATCTGTGGCTGTAAAATCACCAAAGTGTTAATAACTCACTGATTGATAAAAAAATGAATTAAAAAAATTAAAAGAAAATATTAAAAAAAAAGACCTTGCAGTCCTTTGTAGATCGCATTAAACGCATTACCTGGCTAGCAGTAATCTTATACACAGTAACTTCTTTGTTTGCAAGGCTACAGACTGTATCACTGTACTTATGCATAAATCCAGTGCCTTTTTAAAGTAATTCTTAGTGATGGTGTGGGAATGGGGGTGCCAATACACAAATCAGACCTTTTCGATCAATGTTTGATTTATCATATCCCCCACCCCCGGGTAACTTTTGCTTTCTTCTCGGAAATTTTGCTTTAGATCCGTACAACTTTCTTCAATTTTCAGAACATTTCCATGAAATGTTTTTTCATTTTCGGGTAGTTTTATTCAGTTTTGGGGAAATTTTGATCATTTTCGGGAAATTTTGCTTATTTTCGAGGATTTTTTGGCCAATTTAGGGGTAATTTTTTTCAGTTCCGAACAATTTTCTTCGATTTTCAAAACTTTTTTGTGATATTTTCTTTTATTTTCTTGTACGTACTATTTTTCAATTTCCAGATAAAATTTCTTTAATTATCGGAACATTTGCTCATTTTCGAGATTTTTTGCTCATTTTTGGATCATTTCGCTTATTTTCGAAAAATGTTTCTCCCTTTCGGCAATTTTTGGCCAAATCTGAAGTAATTTCTTTTATTTCTGGACAATTTGTTTCGATTATTGGAACATTTTATTCCTTTTTCGGGAAAATCACCGTTATCTGTGATGGGTATATCTTAAAGGATTCAGGGGTCAAGTACATCCATCTTATCAGCTTATATTTAAGAGGACTTCAAAAGAAAGCTTAAATATCGTTTTAGTTCTAGTTTGTTATAATGATTGCTACTTGGAAGTGTATTTGTGGGATGCTATTAGGCCTAAATGCTATCATTGATTCATTAATTGCAGTAATTACTTTATGTGCTCAGAATGGCTAATACATCACAATAGTTAAAATCATGTCTTGTTGCAAGGATGTAAACTCCATCTTGATTTTATACAAGTATTTTGCTGTTGGCATGTCTGTTTAGGATTTTTATTTCACTTAAAAGCAAACATTATTAATCAAATTTGCATTATATTGATGTGGAGGCTTAGCTTTTTTGGTTTTACTTGAAAAACAGTTTTCACATATTCAAACGATATTAAAGCTCCCATACGCAGTGGGGCAACTAGAGTTCTGCGGCCCGTAGAGAATTTGGCCTCTGCAGCGATGTCAGAACCATGGCGGAAAGGGGGAGAGGGGAGAACTGCCTCTGGCCCTAAGGTAAGGGGCAGAATGTGCCCTTTTGAAATTGTACGGACGGGAGCAGGAGTTGCTCTTTTGGAAGTTGTGGGCGGACTGGTTTAGATCCTTTAGACGGACCGGTCTGGAACTGGAGGCGCCCTTTTGAAACTTATTTGAAGTTATTATAAGTCATTCTCCAAGCTTGAATACATAAATGTCCACTCACTCACAAATACTACAAAATACATACTAGAGGTTGTCACATACATTAAGTCATTCATTTGATATAATTAAAGCATAAAATTTCACCAGGGGCACCAACACCGAGGGCCGTGGTGGGAGGAGGTATTTCCCCAATAATTTTCTAAGCAGACCTTCGTGGCAATGCGGTAAATCTTCAGCTTTCCAATCTAGCGTCCCGGGTTGATTCCCGGTGGGTCTCCATTAAGTTCTTCACAACTGGTTAATAAGACAGCCGTCACAGTGGGCGTCTTGACGTAAAAACTCCAATGGAGTTCTATTGGGACGTTATAAACCTTGGTAAACCTAAAACTAAGCAGCAATTTTGAAAAAAAAACCTTTTACTTGTTCGCCCGACGTGTAATTGTCAACATTGGTCCTGGCTCCCAAATCTTTGAGCCCATAGGCGGAATTTGCCTACCGAAAATGTGGGAAAGTCAAAAGTGACAAGCGAAAACTGTCGAGTGACAAGAGTGCCTCTTTTTTAAATGAAAAGTTCCCGTCAATTACTGTCAAAAAAGCACATGACATTGATTTTCTGCTCTCTCCGTTTTCCCGAGATCCATCCAATACCTCTGGCGCTTAGAGTCCCTTAACAAATATATTGCAGTGTCATTGTTAGAGGCTAGTCCTAAATCAATTTTTCTAGGGCCTGTAAGGTTCTCACCACCCTCCCGGTCATTCCAAAACCTTTTGTTACGCCACTGCTAATCAAACTTGTATTCCTTTCCTAACAACCCAAGCCTCCCTAATGTAACTCCCCACCAACAAAAACAGTCTTATACCCAGCCCCAAAACATATATTGAGCTATTACATCATTTATGTTCTAGCATCACAACGATATTAAAGCTCCCGCTTGCATTCCCCCAAAATAAACATCAAAGATATATTTCTTTCCTAACAACCCCAGCCCACTCGAATTAACAACCCACCAACACAAAACAGACTTAACCACCCCAAAACATGTTGAGCTACTACATCATTGTATTCTAGTTTTTAATCAATCAACAGATGTTGCAAATTTTTTCTTCAGTTAGCAGATGGTACCATTCGCTTGGTGCAATATAGGAAAATCTTTTTTTTGTGGATAGCACTTTTTCCTCCTTCTACATATAGATTATTGGAGGTTGAAGATCTTAGGGCCATGCCGTGTATGCTGGTTACACTGGGTAAATGAAAAGTTCCGTGATATAAGCAGGTGCGGTATGATGCAAAGTTTTAAAAACTTTTCATTCGTTTCTTATAAATCCGTTGAGAGGGGGTACCCCAACCAAGTCAATCAAATCAATCTTGTGTACTTTTCGTATAGCTAGTAGACATAATAATACGTACTGCACTCTTTTGTTGCTTGTGGGTTCTGTTTAAGTTTGACTGGAAACATGTTTCCCATACCAGATTGCAGTAGTCAGTAAATGGCAAAATGTATTTAGTATAAAAAAAAAAGGTTACAAGTTGGCACATCTACCATGTCTACATGCGGTTTAATTCTTAATAGGGATACCCTAAATTAGCACATCTACATGCGGTTTAATTCTTAATAGGGATACCCTAGATTAGCTTACATAGCTTCTTAATTTGTTCTTCCCAACTAGGTTGATTATCCAGCCATATACCAAGCAACTTTTTATAATTAATTTGTTCTAAAAGATTATTACCTGGCGTACTTTTTAGAGAATGTCCTGTATCAGACAGAAGCTTGTGTTTGCATTTTGTTGCTACCAACAGACACATAGTCTTATTTGTGTTTATTACCGTCTTGATTTCATTGTACCATTTAGATATATTTAATGCCTCTTTATTTAACTTCTTGTTTAATTCGGTTATATCATGCCCTGCTACATGAAACGTTGTATCATCTGCACACATGTCGGCACTACAAAATTTCAAATACAAATCAAAGTCATTTATAAAGATTAGAAATAGCAGTGGGCAGAGAATGAATCCTTGAGGTACTCCACTTTGAATAGACATGAAAGAGGAATTGCATCTATTTTTAAAGACTGATTAATCTCTCTGTGATAAGAAGTGAACCATTCAATTGAATTATTAGATACTTTGTACCAACGTAGTTTTTGTAGCAAAATGTCATGATCAACTAGACCAAAGGCCTTTCGTAGATCGGGTATAATTGATTCAATCAATTTGCCTTCATCTATTGACTTCATCCATGAGTCGAGTAGCTTAATTAATGCCGTTTCACATGAGTGTTTTGCCCTAAATCCTGATTTAACAATTCCTATTAAGTCGAATCTACATATTATTTAAATTGATATACACGTGCTTTTCTAAAAGTGTAGATAAAATCGGTAAAATTAAAACTGGTCAAAATTTTGACACTTCCATCTGTAATTCACTTTTATAAATAGGTATAACTATTGCTCGTTTCCATGTTACTGGAAAATATTTTGTACGGATATTTAGGTTGATCAGAATTTTTATTTTTTATTTCCTTAGTTAACCATATATGCTTATAGAATGATTAAAATATAACTACAGACATTTTCTTGAAATTGTACACATTAATTTCAGAGCACTTTTGTACATTTATTATGATTTGTCACTTGCTCGCAAGCATGTTCTTACCTAAGAGATCGTTCATCGGAATCCAATTCGAAGTTTTCACATTTTCGGGCACCGACGAAAGTGTAATTCCTTCGGTTATATGCCAAATGAATTTGTACGGGAGTCGAGCGAAAGCGTCCAAAAACTTTTGATTAATTCGTTTTGGTATCTCATTGATGAAAGTGCCGAGTGAAAAAATCACTACACCTTCTTCCGCACTCTGCATGAATGTCTCCCACTCCTGTATAGAAACACAAAGTTGGAACTGAAACATTGTCTAAAGTAAGTAGGAAACAATAATGAAAACTGAACAATATGAAATTTTCCAAACATTTCCAACGGTATGCGTTGCCATTCATGGTGAACTGTGTCATATTTTTCTCATTAGTATCAACAAACGAAAATATCCATATCTTCGACCGATACAATTAGTATGTTAGGATTGAGAAAAGTGCACTGTTAAGTAGTGCGTGAAAGGTATGCCGCACATATAGCAAAAGCATCACATGTTGTTGCAATAGATATATAGTGTAAAACACATCAAATATACATTCGATTCGGTAAGAGTTGGATCCGATATAGATGCTTATTTGTGTCCTCGTCTCATCATAGTTAACAATCCATTCACTTCCGTTTCAATGAATGATATACTAGTTCCTCTTCTTCATTATTAGAAGATAAATGAAAGAAAAAAGCCCAAATAACTGATGGTATGGTATAATGTTTAAGTAAATACCAATTCGTTATGAACAGGGGTGGCATCAGGATTTGTCCGACGGTAGGCAGGTAGGTCTAGCTTCCGCGACAGGGGACTAAATTCTAAAAATATACTTGCATTAAGTAAAGTTACTGTCACTCCCTGACATACTGTAAAAATCCCTTCGGTGGGGCTAGTAATGGGACGGTAAGTAGAAAATGACTGTCAGTCAGCCGATGACAGCGATGCGAGGGAATGTTTCTTACGATGAAAATGGGGCAAAATTGGTCTGCATTGGGTTATTGATATATTGCGGTTCCCGTGCTGCACTGCTACTCTTCCCGCTCCCTCCCCTGCCAAAAAATTACTGGTGACACAACTGACTTTTGTAGATAATGGATATGGAATAGTAACATAAATACATTTTAAAAAACACGACAAGAAAAAAAAAACTATGCCTGTTAGATTTCATTTAAAAATGACAGTTATTTGATTATGTCAAGTTGAGGTGAAGTGGAGTATGGGTTTCATCTGCGTTACATGTTATCGGTCCGGAAAATGCAATACTGAGTATAAGGTCATATAAGAAGGTAAAGAAAAAGAGGTATGTGCTTGTTAGTGGAAAAATCAATTCTGACTTCTAACACAATATTACGTAGGTTTTAAAACAGCTGTTTTATGTATCATGACATGACGACGATAATGTACTATTTGTAGGTCCTAGTTCTCTAACTGTAGGCCTATATGTTGTATTTTCATGCAAGTTAAAGGCTATAGTACCATCATGAGGTTGAAATTACAGCTGAGTATTTCGCTGTATGATATGATATATGGAATTTTTATGGCACATTTTCTAGTTTTAAAGAACTATTCAAATGCGCTCTACAGTTAACAGACTAGGTCTTCGGCTGCCTATGTGCAGTCCGGTTCGTTTCCCCGTTTGGAACAACAGCTTTGTTCTCTCGATCGGGGGATCCTTTTCAAAAGTATCCCACAAGGCATCTATTGAAATTTAAAGTTTGTATAGGAATAACATAAGATTAAGACACATTTCGAGCGCGGGGAGCTCAACCACTGCGAAGGGTTCAAATTTTTCTTCACGATTTGAAGTAATGGCATATGAATTATCTTTTCACCGTACGCTTGTAAAATTTATCGTGCGGTTTTCAAGAGATTTAAAGAAAAGTGATGAAATCTTATTATGTGTTACCGTTAGGCAGTCGCGCTTTAACAAGGTTTTCTGAAATTATGAGAAATAACTTTGTTATTTGTGAAAATTATTTAACAATATAACTGCGTGATAGTAACGAAGTTGTATTACTTTCGCGAAATTGAACATGAACAAAGCAAACGTTGTTACAAACTTTCAATGAAACGATTGATAAACGTCTATGACTGAAACTTCACAACAAAAATGGCGGCTTCCATATATCACTGTAAGCTCAGTGCGCATGCTTGAGTCTCCCGATTGGGGGACTTATTGAGTCCCCCGATCGGCGGACTTGTTGAGTCCCCGTTTGGCGGTACAAACCGAACTGATGGGCGCACATGAACTTAGTACTTGAAAGGGAAAGTGAATGAAAACCGCGTTTTCACGTCTCTCTTCTCAAATAGTGTTAAGAGAACCAGGCAGGGATGACTCTTCTGTCATCAAGACAGACAGCTTAACGTCCCCTCCGAAGGACTGTGTGCGCCATTTAACCATTGTCAATTTTCTCAACAGCTGACCTACCTACTGTGGTGTAGCGGTTATCATACCTGTCTACAGACCACGAGGCCCGGGTTCAATCCTGGGATGGGTAGACACGCCAGTGCACCACAACTGGTTATCAAATGCCGTGGACATTGACTTGGTTGTCGATGTTATGTCTGTCCGTACGTCGTACCTGTGTTCTCGTCCGGGTCGTATTAAGCGTTTCGTGATAGCATTTGTACTATCATAACCGAATACGCAGGCGACGACCCCGTCATTGCAATTGTGGGTTCAACTCTCTCTCTCTCTCTCTCTCTCTCTCTCTCTCTCTCTCTCTCTCTCTCTCTCTCTCTCTCTCTCTCTCTCTCAACAGCTGAATGAGGAGTAGAAGCTGCAGACGAAGCGCTTCCGCTTTGATGTTCGCCGCATCTGTCTGCATAGCTGTGGACAAATCAAGTTAAATCTGACCGAGGCTTGAACCCGGAACCTCCAGCATCTCAGCCGTACGCTCTGCAAATTGAGTTACCTATTCTACGTGTATGCTACCTATTCTACGTGTATGCTACCTATTCTACATGTATGCTACCTAAGCTACCTGTATGCTACCTAAGCTACCTGTATGTCACAGGCTTTGTGCAATGACACGTGGGTGCTTTATTGTATGTTCATTAGCAACATAGTTCGAATCAGCAACATGCACGTACGAGGGAGGCAAAATAATATAATTCAGTTTTCGGTTGCCGATCGAAGAAAGTATATTAGCAGCATGCGTAAACTTCACGCTATGCACAAGTATCTAATTATGTTGATAAACCACATGTTTCCGTGCATGCCTTTTTTGTTCCTTTATCATGAATAATTAAAACATTATAAACTTTAATGACAGCAAGAAGTTATTGAAGTGGAATACTGTAAATCCGGAAAAACGGACACTCCGATCACACAAATGAATCTAAAGGGTATTCAATTTGCCTTGTATGACTTTGCTACGTATACAAATTACAGCGTGCACAATTAATGTTCTATCTGTAATATATATATACATTTTTTAAAGTAATCGCCCTACTTCAAATAATTTTCCTATGGACCATTATTAACAGAAATTCAAGAAATTATTTCGCTAGAAGCAATTAAAGGGGAAATTGTTCGAATCTGCTCTGCCTCACCGCCCTCAATTTTAGCGAAACATCTTCCATGCGTCATCCGGAAAATACAGGCTCAAAAAAATAAATGAACTTCAATGAATTTGGCTTCAAGGTGTAATACGAAGAATGAAGAGAGAAATACACGAAAAATACTCATTAAATATATGTTTCATAAACATTGTTTAATATCCAAATGTGTGTAAAAACGATGAATGCACCCCAGCCAACTTTGATCAAACATATCCATTGCAAAATGATAAACAAAATAAAGCAATTCAGCTACGTACAAGAAGCCCCGCCCCACCCTACCCCAAATAAGATATTCATCACTATTCTGATTCCTTATTACGTACGACAAAAGCACTAGATCTTCATCAAACTTTGTTTATTCTAATCAACCTACATCACCATCATTCTGTCATTATTATTGTAGCCGGCATTATGATCATATTTATCATTTAAACGTTACCAGCATGTCCACCGCGATCATAACTTACTTAATAAATTAATATCAAATTAGATGTGTTGTTTAAATACTATGCGTATAAATATTATTGTAACACATATGTATTATCTACATTTTTCATTGAATGCAAAATCACCCATGCACATTATGATCCAATTTCTAAACCATTTGTAAAAGTGACTACAGTTTTATGTTTATAATGATATATTTGGAAGATTGATTTAAGATGAATATATTGGCAGTGTTTATATGCAAATTTAATGCACAGGGCAAAGGACTTTGGCCCAAGTGGAATGGCCCGACTTTAGAAGACCATTCGCGAATGCAAAGTTATATATCAGAATATGAACAGTGCATTAAATTGTATATAAACACGAAGCCTAAATATTAATCTTTTTATAAAATTTTCAAATTAGATTAGTAAAAATCCTTTAATAATCAAACAAAAAGAGAGTTTATTTGAGAAACAAGAAGTTTCTTTTTTACTGCAATAAACATTTTTACCTTTCAGTAAAATTGACTAAACTGTGACCTGTTTAATATGCATGTTACTGGATCATAGCATTTATCTAGAATAGAAAATACCTTTGTTATTCCTCTGGTATGTATTCAACTGATACTGTCTTAATTCCAAGGAGTGAGAATTTTACTTGTCGATAGGAGTTAAAATCAAACAACTCTTAAAAGATTAAATATTCACCCTTAAAGTGATTTTTGGAGTATTATTGTATCAAAATCAATTAACTCTTTTTATTAGTTGTTTTACTAAATACAGTATCCAATTACATATTCTTCAACTCTCTCGTGAAGACGCCATTTTTTCAGTGCGGTCAAAATGCCAACAGATAACCAAACAAAAATTTGGTTGGAGAATGCCTATCAAGGAATTTGCAGATTGATTGCAATTGTTTGACGGTATAGGCCTATTTGTCTTTCTGTATGTTTTCTATGTACCGTAATTTTTAGTTTGCTAGCCTATAGAGTTGAGATTTATCGTTCAGATGTAGCTGGGTGAACCGTTAACGTAAGGCCTAGTGTAACGCTACGTTAGGCTTAGCCTAACGCTACGTTGTGTAAAGTGAGTGCACCTTGACACTTGACGTGCATCTAGCTAGCTCAGGATACTTAATACACTGTATTGACTGTCAGTGTGTGGCCCGAAATTCGTGCATGGCTCAAAGTTCGTACACCCCAATATTTTTCCTACTAGCAAAATGTGTTTAGAATACAAAATAAAGTAAATCAATATATTTATGGTGTTGTGCTTTTATTACATACTTAAAATCATTTACATGATTATTTTACATAATTAACAGGAATGATTTCAAATGTATTTTAGCAATTTTATGGATGCACTACAGGTCGCAAGACCTCTATACTCATTCTCAACGTCTTTTAATTAATAATGGAACACTGGAGCATTTTTTTAATAGAGGCTGTATACCCGGGATTCAAACATGTGATTGTTGCATTGCAAGGTAGTTTCTATAACCACCTAAAAAGATTGGTAATTAACTCTGAAAAGAGTGAAAATTCAACTTTAATAAGAGTTAAATTGAAGTCTAAAAAGACTAATTTAGCTCTAAAATGAGTGAATTTATAACCCTTTTTCTGGTGAGTTTTTCACTCGAAACAAGGAGTGACTATTTTCACTCTGAGGAAAGGCTGGTTTTCACTTCGAAAGGAGTCGTAACTACAGTCCGACAACGAGTGAAATTAAAGTGGTTTTTCACCGCAAGGAGTTTAGAGAATCAAATATTCAGATGATAAGCCTACTTTACATTTTCAGTCTCACTGTATCATAAATGTCGTATATCACATGCCAACTGATGATTTTTTGGACAATATGATAATAATCGAAAGTCTGTCAGCCTGTTAGGTCTGTAAGCCAACGTGCATTCAAAATCCTTTTCAAAACAAATGTCATGACTGCGCCTTGGCACGTGCTCTGCAAAGGCGCGTGCAATAGTTCTACAAATGCGTGTGTATCAGTGAAAGCTCCATAAAAGCTCGTGCGCTACATAAACGTGCACATTAATTGTATAGTCAATGCGTCCAACGCTCTGCAAACTGAAAATTTAAGCGCTTTTGAAATGAATTTTGGTGACCGGTCTTGGTAGTGCAATGCTGAGATTTAATGCACTGGCCATAACAGTGAAATTCTATATTACTTTTAGAACGAAATTTTATTAATGATGAACAACATTTAACTCAACTCTAAAATACCAACTTTCCAAATTATTTGAGATATATTTTTAGGTGGGAACTAAAAAGATCTATTCTAAACATAGTACACGAAAATAATATTTTCACTTTTCAGTGTCTCGTTTATGTCTATATCATTATGTTCTTGCAAAACACACTAGGTGGTGTCATGCCCAATAGTAGGAACTTATTTGTGATTATCTTCTAAGTAAATTTCTAAGTATACTTTGTTTGTTTTTTTATTCGAATTTCAATTTAAATTTGATACCTTTTGCTGTATAAATCTTTGGCAATATTTTTGTATTTTTCTCTTACATATATGTCTCTTTTTGATCTTTATGAGTGGGTCTGATGTAAGATCAGGCAAGTGATAAATCATGTTTCCAATTCTGACATAAGGAGGTGCTCAAAAGGAGCGATATACGTCGCTTTCCCGCCAATGGGATTACTCCAACCGACGAAAATCATTTTCAAATGTAACTTATGATAAACAATTATCACATAGAAATGTTTAGATACCTTATTTCAATTTTTTAAAGTATGCAACTTGTTCTCTCTCTCTCTCTTTCTCTCTCTCTCTCTCTCTCTCTCTCTCTCTCTCTCTCTCTCTCTCTCTCTCTCTCTCTCTCTCTCTATATATATATATATATATATATATATATATATATATATATATATATATATATATATATATATATACATATATATATATATATATATATATATATATATATATATATATATATATATATATATATATATATATATATATATATATATATTTATATAAATATATATATATATAATATACATATATTTATACATATACATATACATATATACATATACATATACATATGTATATACATACATATATATATATATAAATATATATATATAATATACATATATTTATACATATACATATACATATATACATATACATATGTATATACATACATATATATATATATATATATATATAATATACATATATTTATACATATACATATACATATACATATATATACATATATATATATATATATATATATATATATATATATATATATATATATATATATATATATATATATATATATATATATATATATATATATATATATATATATATATATATATATATATATATATATATATATATATATATATATATATATATATATATATATATATATATATATATATATATATATATATATATATATATATATATATATATATATATATATATATATATATATATATATATATATATATATATATATATATATATATATATATATATATATATATATATATATATATATATATATTATTTGGATTCCCCAGGACATAATTTCTCTCATCTCAGATTTTCTATATTTTTTTAGAAGGCAACTTTCAGACGACTCACAAATGACTACTTAGGGAAACTAAACTGAATATCCAACTGGGCACAAACAAAACAGACGGACTAAAAAATGACAAAGATTTTCTCTCCAACCTCAACTACTTTAAGTGACTTTTTAATCATTGTTGTATTGTATTGTACTTTGATAAGTTATCTTTTGGTCTCCATTCGACGAAGTACTAAGTTGTACGAAATATCATGTTTCCTTTCAAAGTTGGCGTTTATATGGCATTGCCATTATTATTTGTAACTTTCTATTTCGCCTGCCAATGCGTGGACAATCATACAATGACTACACTATACACACACACGCACAAAAACACACACACACACACACACATATATATATATATATAAATATATATATATATATATATATATATATATATATATATATATATATATATATATATATATATATATATATATACATATATATATATATATATATATATATATATATATATATATATATATATATATATATATATATATATATATATATATATATATATATATATATATATATATATATATATATATATATATATATATATATATATATATATATATATATATATATATATATATATATATATATATATATATATATATATATATATATATATATATATATATATATATATATATATATATATATATATATATATATATATATATATATATATATATATATATATATATATATATATATATATATATATATATATATATATATATATATATCCCAAAGCTGCTGGAGGCAGAATCCCAAAGCTGCTGGAGGCACACATAATGAATAAACAGATAAGGCAGCATAAGAATGTTTTTAAATTTTCAGTGTTAAATCAAACACATAAGGCATGAATACCATATCGGCATATTATTACGCTTGATTAAAAGATTTCCAACTACATCACAATCACTTAAATGCTCAGATTCGCTAAGGGTCGTCTCGCTCGCTTCGCCTCGGGTTCGGTTGCTGCGACTATGGATGTTTACGGATATTTCAAATATATGCAATCAACAATATTTTAATCATGCGTAATAGCCTTCCTGATTTGAATTTTAAGTGTGGGTTGTTTGTCTAAACAAAAAAAAAATTACATTTTGAAAAGCTGAACGTTATTGTCCTTGTCTGAATTTTTAAATAAAAGGAAAATACATTTGAATGCATGGGCTTCGTTGGTTTAAACATAGCTCTTAAAAAAATCATGAACTTAAGCCCTCGATATGTATATTTTTCCATGCGAATGCGAATATGAAGTTTTCGTCTTGTATTGTGGTATAAGTATATAGCTGTATGTTTTTTTTTTTTGTGTTATTACATAAAAGACATTTAAGACAAAAGGTTAGAGGTACTTTTTCAACACGAAGTGTTAAATTCAATAATACTGCATTTTTCGTGTTTTATTTTATAAGTTTTTGGTTGCGAAGCGGCCGCCACATAAAAGTGCCGATCGTTAAAATTCATATTGCTATTTAGAAAATTGTTATATTTAATCAATCTAAGTCAATTTGACAATCTGAATTTTTTTCTCGAAATTAAAAACCTGCCGTTAAACAATGCTATTAAAATACAATCAACTTTGTATCGCTCATTACTTTATAGGCAGCGTCACCAATCCTTCTAATTTTTTAAGCCAAAGACATTTGGACCTCGCTGGTTTTTAAACAGTATTAATTAATATAACTGAAGGATTATCTTAAACAAGTATAATTAAATCAACTATTCATTAGGATGTTTTTGATACAAGATACCCGAATCCAGCAC
Source organism: Chiridota heheva (assembly GCA_020152595.1). NCBI lineage: Eukaryota > Metazoa > Echinodermata > Holothuroidea > Apodida > Chiridotidae > Chiridota > Chiridota heheva. Next base: position 758,084 of record JAIGNY010000143.1, read on the forward strand.
ACTTGAGCCTTCCAGCACCCCTCCCCCAGCATGCCCAGTAGATGATAATTGTACATTGAGGTGTATTGTGCAATACGTAGACTGTTAACAAAGACTTTAGTGAGCCCTCTCGAAAAATCAAGATTGCATTGACTTTTTTAGGTGTGCATACCTCACTTCAAACATTAGTCAATGATATCATTAACTGCCGAAGTCTTTTTTTTTCGAATGTTCGAAAAAAATGTTTTGACATTAAAGTTTGGCTTTTACATCGATTTTCAAAATATTAATGTTGGTTTCCAGTTAAGGATTAGGATCATTCAAATTTCAGCTCCATATGCAGCTATTTAAGAGAAGACACATTTAGGAATATAGAATATAGGAATGAACAAACCTCGTTTAGAAAGTTTGCTTCTTTTAGGCTTAAACCGGCTGCATAAACAACATCAGGTGGCATTGGTCGTGGATATTCAATTGTCCAATCAGCGTAATTGAAGTAGAACAGAGAGTTAACCATTCCTTCTCTGCAAGAAACATCACTTCGTAAATCATATTTTTCCCGAAGTGGCTCATGAAACTGAAACAAAATTATTGTCAGAAAAAAGTCCATAGAAAAATGCAAAAATGCATTTTGCACTCGTTGAAAAAATGTCAGTTTAGAAGGAAACCCGGATTGCCAAGACGGCAGGTAAGCTGGATTAGAAGGTGTGGCCAAAAATCGACCAAATGTCGGCGCAATAGATACTGGCAAGAAAATACCGTAACTTACTCGAAGCATTTGACCAATCATAACTGGACACGGAGTCACTGGATCTAACACAGCAAAATCAAACTCTTTCTTTGCTAAGTGCTCCCTCACATTAGGATCAGATATGGAGTCCTCGCAATCCCTTGTAAAATTGTTCAGCAATTGGGAAAAGTTTTCAATAATGGTCTTTACGATTGTTCCAGGACGAAAGGTTTTTTCGTTTTGATCTTTCCTTCGCTCAACCCATTCTTCTTTGGTGAGATGATGTTTGAAAATCTCAAATTGGAAACGTTGTGAATACCAATGATGTGTTGTACGCCCCTCAAATACATTACTTAATAAGAAGGTAACATTATGACCTCTTTGTACTAGCTCATCGGCAATATAAGCCATAGATGTATAATGACTACCCTCTGCATTAAATGGTCTAAAAAGTATATTAGCGCCATGCGTAAACTCAAAACTATGCACAAGTATTCCAATGAGAAAAATATTGATCAACCCCATGTTTCCGTGCATTTCAGTACCTTTATCACGAATGATTGGAACTTTAGGTGCGGTCTTTTGGGCATACATGCCTCATAGTTCATAGTATGACGTACGCTTACCAGTAAAAGTAAGCAATCCAACTGAGATGGTATTTGTTGCTGGTTATATATTTCAATGTGATACCGCGTATTCTTGAAAATAACGGAAACAGTATTTACCAAGTGCTCTCGGTATACTCTGTAAGTTAACAAACAGGGTTTATATCGATTTATCACGTAGACTGTCAGATAGGTTAATAATGTATCCACATCAACTAATTGTTATATACTCATTTCAAAGCCAGACATTGATTAATGATATATTCTTAATAGATTCCAATCAAAAGGTGCCCATCGTATGTTTGGAACATTTAAAGAAAAACTGGATTTGATATCAAGAAGTAAAATTTAAAATGCTGTATCCAATATTTATCTATATTGTTTCATGTCCTAGGCATTATGTAATATTTCATATGGAAAGTTAAAGCTGCCTACTTGTTATGCTTAGTTAAGCGTGCTCATAGGAAGGATGATTAATGCCAGCGGGAACTTATTGAAGTAGAATACTGTAAATCTGGAAAAACGTACTCTTTGATCACATAACTAAATATATTTAATTTGCCTGGTATGTGTTTGTTCCGTAGACAAAAAGCATGCACAATTATGTTCTATCTTTGAAAAATAAAACAGTATTTCCTTTACTTCAAATCATTTTCCTATGGACCAAATTAACAGAATTTAATCAATTATTTCGCTAGAAGCAACTAAAAAGGAAGTTCTTGGAATCTGCTCTGTTTCACCGCCCTCAAATTTAGCGAAACATCTTCCATGTGTCATCCGGAAAATACAGGCTCAAAGAATACATGCAATTCTATGAATTTGGCTTCAAGGTATAATATAAAGACTATGTACGTAATGTGGTAATGAAGAGGAAAATACACGAGAAATACTCATTACTTATATGCTTCATCAACAAATCCATCGTTTATCAGTTATTATAGTAATGTGTGTAAAAACGATGAATACACTACAGCCAATTTTGATCCAAAGTACCTTTGGAAAGTGATTAATAAAAAAAAGAAGCAATTCAGCTGCGTATCACAAGATGCTGACAATCCTGTCCCCCTCCTTCCCCAACCCATTACTAATAAGATATTCATCATTGTTCTCATTTATTATCATGAGTAATTACAAACGACAACATCATTTCATCAAACCTGAACAAGACCTTTAATCATCATCATCAACAACACAATTATTTATGGTACCCTTTGAATATTTCACTATCCTACAGTAAAACATCATACATCACCATCATTCTCTCACCATAACCGTCATTATGATCATAATTATCATCTAAGCGTTATCAGCATGTTCACCGCCATCATAACTTTAAATTGATATATTATAGAAATCAAAGATATATTCGATTTTATTGTATTGTTTGAATACTTTGCGTAGTTAGTATATAGTAACACTTATGTGCCATTCTTTTCATTTTTGACGAAAATCACCGACATTTTGACAAATTTGATAAACTAATTTGTGCAAGTAGTTACAGTTTGATCTTTGTAATGATATATTTAGAAGATGAAGAACACAACTCATTTGCACAATTTCATCACCACATTCTTGATCTCCAAAAATCTTTTCATGTTACTCGAGATATATCTTAAGGACATTTTATTTCTCAGATTGGTCGGATATGATTTGGGAAGAGGTAGGAACTATACAGATGTATCATACACATAGAACACGAACGTACTATTTTGAGTGTCTCCTAATTATCAATATTATTGCAAAGCACAATATGTGTAAATACCATGCCCTTAAGCGAATTTGCGTAGTAGAAACTTCTTTTGGGATAATCTGTTAGATATGTTCTAAGTACATTTTTTTTTTGCATACTCGAGTTGCAAATTCAATATTTTATGCCTTTTTCTATATAGATCTGTAATACATTGGGATGCATGAATTGACTTTGTTGGGTAAAACAGTGCTTAAACATACAACAAGATGGTAATCCACGGAGTTACTGACCTTATCGCCTCTGCCACATATAATTTGTGAAATGATCAAATTATTTCTCGGAAACATGACATAAGATGTATCATTTCATACCAATTACTTGACCTCTGACCTTTGACCTTTAAATGGCATGTTCCATAATATGCGAGACACAACACTACATCACCTTCCACTAACTCATCAAGTAACATTAACCACCAAATTCCAACCCAATATCACTTACGCTTTTTCAGGAAGCACGACACAAAGTATACTATTCTATTCAATTATTTAACCTCTGACCTTTGACCTTTTCAAATGGCATATCCCGTTAAATGTGGGACCCTGCATCGCCCTCCACCAACCCATCAAGTAAAATGAACCAAGGATGACTACAATAGCAATTACGTTTTTCAAACGAGTCAACACAAAATTTAGCATTATTATTGACCTTTCACCTTTAAGCGACATGTCACACCCTTCCCAAGACACAACCATTTATCATTCTTCATCAACCCACCAAGTTACAACCCACTTGCCTTTGCGGTATTTGCATACCACGCGACCAAGCAAAATTTATAATTTTAAATCAATTATTTGACGTTTGACCTTTGACCTTAAAATGAGCTGTCCCATTATATGCAGGACACAGCCCTTCGTCACCTTCCACCAACCTACCACTTACCAACCCAATATCACTTACGGTTATTCCAGGAAACGCGGCACCACAACATATACCATTTCAAACTGAATTATCTGATCTTTGACCTTTAAATGACATATCCATTTTGTGAGAACATAACCCGGCATTACCTTCCACCAACCCATGAAGTAAATTTGTAGACACCAACCCATCAAGGATCAATAAAAAAGCATTAACGTTCTTCCAACGAAATTTAGCACAAATGTACCATTATTATTATTTGACCTCTGACCTTTGAACTTTAAGCGAATTGTCACATCTTTTCCGAAACACAAGTTTACATCATCTTTCATCATCCTTTATCCTTCACACAACCCAATTAAACTTACGGTTTTCCATAACACGCGATTGATCAATATTTATCCTTTCAAATGAACTATTTGACCTCTGACTTTTGACCTTTAAAGTGTATGGCTCAACCTGTGTGGGACATAACTACACATCACCCCCACACCACGACACAATATTTTGAACACTCACGAACCCATCCACTCACCCACACACACACAAAAACACCCTCCCACACGCACATACACACACCCACACACACACATACACAAAAGTGAGTACAATACCGTATCGCCATGTATACTACATGTTACGATAAGGTATAAACATTTGTAGTTATTTATTCGTATTGTATTGTGTATACGTATATAGGCATCTCTGTTCGTTATTACTGGTGTTATCACGTTTAAAGGCCGACTGATTTCTTGAAACTGTTATCCTTACTGCATGTTAAAGAAAGCATTCAGGATCTGAAGTTGAATTCAATATCTATTTTCACTTTTCTGAAAAATGAAGTTCGGCTGTATATTAAACAAAAATAGAATGTTGTTACTTGTATAACATTGTAGTGATAGCTGTTTAGATTCCGTTTATGAAAAAATAATATTAAATAGGTGTAAGACTTTCCAACAACTTAATTCTTAGTCACAGCCTTGAATATAATACTTTAAATGTTTAATGGGCAATGTGCGTGTGATGTATATCTTTCATATCTAAGTGTCTGTAAGAAAAATTGCCAAGGCAATTTGGAACGACTTTAATCTACTTTCACGCATAGTGTAAAATGTACCAGTTCATTTTTAAGTGCAGTTTGAATTGCGTATATTATCTCTACAAAGATTCTCTGATAATTTAAGTCAATTGATCTGTCTTTTCGAAATACCTTTTCTTACAGCAGTTAATGCAAAGAGGAAATGTTTTCCTGTAATTGTTCAGACGCCCTTTGACAAATGTAAGTTAATGAATCTCTAACTGCATTACAATAGAAATTAATTCTTTTAACAAGAAACATTTAAACAAACAATTCACTTATTATCAGCCCTATGCCTCTTATTCGCTATAAATCGATACTCAGACATTTTCAAGACTCTAACTTCCGTATAGCGTTCCATACACACTAATAAGGTTTTGCATTATCCGTGGTTCTCAGCAGAGTTTTCCTTTTGGAACTAAATTTCTTATTGCAAGTCCCTGCTTATAACAGTAAAAGTCAAACGGTAGCTCAGTTGGATAATCATAATGAAATCATATCGATTTCGCTGTGACTGAGAAATAAGTTGTGGAAAATCTTCACCTACTAATACTAATTTCTCATTGGGATATTTCAAGCTTTGAATATTGTTTACATTCCTTAAAAGTCAATGTGTACATTTTTGTAGATTTTCTTACACGACATATAATTCTTAAAACGTCTTTTAATTATTTATAAAAGTAGGCTAATTCAATGGTCACTGGCGACGCGTAATGTTGCCTTTATAATTTTTTGAGATATATGTATTACCACTTGTGTACAACCACCAGAGCGCGCATAACATGACTGGTCTGACTGCCAGAAGAAAGTTTGCTTTAAAGCTAAAAATAAAATGTTTCTCATATTTTTATGTTACCTTGGACAGAAGGATGTAGCAAACAAAGCAATAAAAACTAAAAGACTAAAGATGAGCTATTGCACACCCGATTAAATTTAAAAAAAAAACCCTTGGATTGACAGAGCTGATTGACAATTTTGTGTGTACACACAGAACTGACAAGGAGGAGAGGGTAAGTTAGTAAATTGAAACTCATTCACGACTTCCGGCCATGTAAGGGAAGATGACGACAGTACGAATTGAAAAGTTATTGCAAGGATTTGCAACATCATTACCGATATAGAAAATGCTCTTATGTAAAACAATTTGTTCATCCGCACAAACGCCAAAAGCACAATTGACATTTGAAAATCTGAGTAGGTTTAGCATATTTTTAGTTTAATTAAGAATGCATCAATTATTTGTATCCCAATTTTGGAATTATAAGGCATTTATTTTCTCTGGTTGAATATGTATAGTAAAAACGTCTGTGTAACAGTCCGCGATGCCGTGTGGTCATCCATTAAGTACGTACGCATCAAAACCTGACATTTCTTTTACGCTTCTTCTCTGTGCGCATATGCAGTCGAGCAACCTGTATATAATCCCACAAACCCGTCTGTCTCCCTCCGATGCGTTCGTTCTTTATGATCGGTAATTCAAACTCCTTGGATTATTCAAATTTTGGATTATTCTGAATTGGATTAATACAGGATAGGCTATTGGATTAATCTCCCAAAATAAAAAATGAGATAATGCAATACTCCGTAATCAAACTTCTGCATGTATTATAAAAGGTGCTAATGTTTCAAGATTGTGGTAATAATAATTAAGTCTGAATTACTCGAGGTATTATAGTACTTACATATACAAGGGATTCGTTTAAACACTTTCAAACCGAACTCAAGCTCTGGGGACTATACTGGGCGGTACAAGGCTCACTTCAACCACACCAGCGTAGCAATTCACCAACATCACGAAATTATTACCCTTTCCTCTAAATGTCGAGTGTCAGACAAAGAAGCGCGAGATATCATGTTTAGAGCATATGGTATGCATCCATCAAGGACTAATCCCGGCTTTCTGGGCTGAAAGTCGGACGGTCTACGACACAATCAATCAATCAGTAATAATAATTTCGTATAATGTTGCCACAGGTTACGGTGTACACATTAAACGACCAAATATGCCTTTAATATTTAGGAAATTAATCGTTTACAAAAAGCGGTTGAATAATTTTTGGTGCACCTTCGGAAAATATATATTAAATGATATCATTCTAATTTATCTGTGAATGTACTTTCCTTTCATGAATAATTGCTCACCTCTGTTTTTAAGGTTAGATCGATCCAACTGATAGTTGAAAGGAATTCCCAAAAGGTTTGTGCCCTCACCATATGTTTGTAAGTTAAACAGAATAGAAAAACCACCTTAAACGTGTATCAAGATAAACGAAGTGTGGCAACACTAGATTTCTTGTCGCTGATCTTCTTGCAGGCCTTGTCAGCCCCTTTATCATAGAAAAATAATGTTTGGATGGTTTCCATGAAAGCGCTAGTATATCCGATTTCTCGGAGATTTAAGGTCTGAAACCAGGCCCGTAGCGAGGATTTTGCAAGGGGTACGTTTCCTGAAGTTTTCATGTATACGTGATGTAGAACTAAATACAAAAAATATGCTTTAGATTTGTGCACAAACACCCTACCTCCGCGTACGGGCGTAAATAATTTACTTACAATATCGTTTCTTTTCATATTGAAGTATTTCACACACTTCATTTTCAAAAGGGCAGTTTTTTGCGAATTTCTGTAGTTTGCTCCTATATGTTTATCGTGTATTTCGAAAAACTATCCTTGTTTTTTTTACAATCAGTCGAGTAATTATACTTTATTTGGTTATTTCTAACAAAACTTTCAGTTCTCCTGTATCATTTTTGTGTGATGAAATAAAAATGTGTTTCCCCTGTCCAGTATTTTTTATTATAAAATTTTAGTCTTTTTCCTATTTTTAGTTAATTTGCCATGATTTGCCCGCAAAAACAAGGCAGTGACGTCATAGTGTAATACTCTATTAAAAAACTCTGTCCCAAGCAAGCAACCTATAAATGAGAGTAACACATATAGTATAATACAGGGGATCTTGAATCGAGAGTGTGGATCGTGCTGTTTTGACACTGACAATTTTCGACCGCAACAATTTAGTGGAAGATATGAAATTAATAACGTCGCGCTTACAACGCCACCACAGAATAGTATAAGATCGACATGAGTGAGATTAACAGACGTGACTAAAAACAAGATATTCTTTAATTTATTTGTAATGTATGCAAATGAGTTCTAAAGGAAACATCAACAATTCTCATTCAGTTAAGAGAATAATTACGTTGAGAAACTGTATAAGGATTGTGTAGAAATGTTATTAGACGAGAGGTGATATCACAACTTTGCATATTATTTTAAATGTGTTCTTTGAGAATTTATGTTTTCCAGTCATTAGGCATGCACGCAGGTAGAGTGGTAAAACAAAGCCTGCTTTTGTAATTGAATCAGTAAAGAGCGTTTATCATTCCTTGCACAAACATTTCTTCTTATTTAAATTCCAATATTGAAGATGTTGAACGTTACTGCACTCTCATGTTTTTGTGCTGGTGTTTATGTACACAAAAAACGACGATACCCGCTTGTCGTTAACAAGGATCTGCTTGATGAAGTGTTTGGAGCTTAAGTGTTTGAATCATTCGTAAATGAGAATCGTGCTCTTTTCACTTTCTATTCTTGAAAAAGCTCAATACATTTTCCTTTGTATTCTTGAAAAAGCTTAATACATTTTACAATATTAACGTGTAATATAATTCCTGTAGATATATCTTAATAATCCTGTGATGTCATATAAAGTACATCATCTCTGTGAAGCTGCCAAATAGACCTAAATGTATAAGCACGGACGTACCACTAATATAAGTGTACAATATCACATAAAGAATAATACTTGCACGATAAAACAGTTTATTGACAGAGACACCTCACGTTACCGAAAAAAAAATTCTTCTCTTAGTATGTTAGATTTAATTCCAAAAGTATAAAAAGTATTTTACAAAATGCTTGAAATCATATGGATTACTGAACGATTGCAGTCAGCTCATAATTTATTCAACAGATGGGCAAACAGTGCATACTACCTCTGTAACGAGAGTAATATTCTCTATATATGTATTCACTAACACTAAAAACTATTAATGAAATTTGCACTTTGTTATTCAGATTAGTCCTTTAAATGCCACGTTCTTTAACAGATACTCTTACGAACCTTTTAAGGCTTCCACATTTCATCCCGTCTTGAATTCAGATCGATAGTTCATTACTGATCTATCTCCAAATAAAAGCGAAATTGGCTGGAGCATTATTTGTATACACAATTACCAAGAATTTTTGTAGAACTAAAATGAAGAAGGTACTCGTGTGGCCTTGATTTTTGCTAATTTCTTACGAAAGAATAATTCGGTAACGTAACAAGACATCTTTTTTCCCGATTAGCAGTCACATAGTCAAGGTACCAGTGACACCCGTATACACATATTATAAGAAACAGAGTCTGAATACTACTGAATAGGTGGCATTTTTACAAATATACTTGCACATTCCCCGCCGCTAACGAAATTCCGTAAATCTAATGTTGATGCCATTTTCTTTGTTTTGCAGATAGTATTTCATTTTCACTTTTTTTAAGTAATGATGACACTCTCTGAGGTAAAATTGTGTTTGCTGTTTTAGTGCCGAACCAATATATTTGGCCAGCAAAAATGTATTATTGTAAAATGGCAATGGAATTACAAAATGTATTTGCAATTGATCCTTTATTCTGTCCATACTAATAGGGCTTCTTTAATCTGAAGTCTACGGCCACGACCGGCCCTTTTATGGGGCTATGCTTGTAAGAAACACACAAGTCAAACCTATCAAAAAAGAGAGCTCCGCTACGATATGATCTTACCATTGCGTCATATTAAGATTACAGGAATAAATATGAATTTAATGGGGACTTACTAATCATTCTTAATTGCAGCTTCTCCCCGCTAACTTAGATAAGTTACATTCTTGCAGTAAGTTACATGTGTTAAACTGTAGCAAGTTGAAGTGTCTGTCCATACATCCTCGGTCTCATTTTTCGTCTTCGTGGTTTAGAAGTAGCAAGTCCTATTACAGGTTGTGTTGAGACATCAACTTAATCATTGAGTTTACTAAACGAAACAATGTATTCCTTAGCATTCGATAGTTGGATGATGAGACCAAGATTATACTGTGAACTTTAAAAGAAAAGTAAGATATTTTAAGTGTAATCAATGTAAAATTAGGTATTTTCTTTTGTCATTGTCAAAGTCTATTGAACTCAACAAACGTTTCATATAAACTCAAGAATCGTTGTTATTATGTATATTTGGTGATTGGAGAGAAGACATTAAAGTGTAGTTACATCATATAATAACAAAAATACAATTGTAATGGTAATGAACAGTAATTAGTGAAAAATCAAAAATGTAATAAAAGTGACCAATGTCAAACAATAATATACCTAATCAAGCGAACATAGCATTTTATTGAAAGTCATTTCTGGCTCTAAAGGCATGTCTAATCAAATTTGTAATAGAAAAAAGAGTATTTTGAGAATCAATAGATAGTAAGTTATGAATACATTTTATGCTTGGGTTTCTTTTGTTGTAGCTTGGTATGTACTTTGATCTGACATCTAAAAGAAATGGGTAAATTAACAAAAAGTGGTATTCATTGTCTCATCTCATTAGTCTGACAGAAATCACATATAGGCCTAAGTTTGTTGTAACTAATGTTACTGTATCTGTCCGCGTGTACCTTCATCTTGATGGTACCTAAGTAAGCCTGCAACACAGGAGCGATCGACCCCATACCTTAATTAAGTAGTTTACAGGGATCGATTAAAAAGAGTGTACTATATACATATCCCGTTGTAAAGATAGACCAGCACATAGATGATACATAAACCGAGGAGATACTCCATATAAGCTTTCATACTACAATAGAGCTACCATGTGTAAGAGGTAGATTCGTCATCGAATCTTCACCTAGGGTGTTGTACTTCCGGCCGCTATTACGTACAGGTGTCCCTGGCGGTACCTCATTAGCCGTTGTCACCACCTACGTTAACAAGACAAGATCCGAATCCTTTCGCATAATTCCATGTTTATTGTAAACAAAACCATCCTTTTGAGTTTTGCTGAATAGTTGATTACAAATTTACGATTTCTTTCAACACCCACTATTAAAGATACGTAAAACAAATAAGTAGTAGTAAAATGGGAAGCGATTTTATTGCACCGTATACTTCGAGGCTTTGATGTAACACTCAAGGAGTTTTCATTACATCTGTTTGCCGACAACCAAAACTCAATGCCCCTTTGAATGATATAAAAGATTACAACTGTAACAAAGGTGATTGATATTCATAACAAAAGAGGACTTTTCGATGATATTCTTTTACCTTTAAATTAAGTACACTGTGATTAGGTATAACGTCATTTAATTGAAATTTGCAGCTTCTACTTTCTACATTGACAAACTTATGTTGATATTTCTAGGAACCATAAAACGGAAACGTTTTTCACTTTATAAATCATCAGTTAAATCATCTTTTTGCATCATCCATCTTTTTTAGTTATCCGGAGTGAGCAAACAGAACCCGGCAACTTTCTGATATAAGTTTTCAGATGATTTAAACAGATGATTCAGACGATGACTTAAAAGGTCAAACACGTTTTCGTTCTATGGTTGCTTGAAATCCCAACAAAAGTTTGTTAATGTAGAAAATATAAATTGTAAATTTGGAGTCGTGTGCATTTGTTTCAGCTTTGAATAAAATGTTGCATACGATTTTATAATATCGATTGTAAATTTCAAGGACGCCCGAACCAGGGGACAACGGGGTGCTAACTCCCTGTCCTTCATCGTACGTGGCAACGTCGGTAATAAGTACACTCCATTGCACAGAGAATGGGGAGTATCAATTTTGTTTTTGATAAAGTAGTTACCTACGTTCCTGATTATACACATGCCGGTTGTGATACTCTAAACCGGCTTTTTTATTTTTCATTTATGAATAATCGATGTTTGATTTCGTTGCAAAAAGCGCCATTGATCTTCATTTTCGCCCTAGCCATTTCCACATGCATACGAATCCGATTCTTTCTCAACATGTATACTAAAACTGACGTAATAGACACTACCCTAAAGAGTTTCGCCACTTGCCCTCACCAGTTTCGCCCTTGCGTACGTACGTACGTGCGACCCTGATTGTATTCCGCATTTGAAGCACATTTTACTCAGTAGGTTCCAAAATGTATTTTTTCTACGTCTGCTGCTTTAGCTGTTTAGAGATTTTTGTTACAAATATTGTTTTTTATAATTATTAGGATATCAGTTTTAAATCGACGCAATTGAATCTAATACGAATCACGCCTATTTAATATGATAAATAGATAAAAAATGCTGACGAAAACTGTCAACGCTTTGGAAAGTTACGCACAAATATTAAGGCATTCTTGTCAGAAAAGTATGTGTGGGCACTCACTCTTCTAATTAAAATAATGTTTTCTACCTAACATGAATACACGTAAAAACTGTTAAGGACTTAAAGATGTATAGCAAATACAGCTCAACAAATTGATGGTTGCTCAAAAATTATTGTTAGAATCGTAGTCGAACCGGAATTATATTTCCAGATTAGTTTCACGTTTTACTTATTTTGAAAATCGAAACAATCAACTTAGGGAAAAGTTTATTTTTAGAAACGTGAAAAACACCTGAGTTTATATACATTCTGCAACCGTTTTATTCAAATGTTACGATAAATTTATACGGAGAAACTTATAGCTTCTCTCAAAAACTAAATCTTAACGATGAAATACATTTTTTACAATCTTGAATATTCAAGATGGCTGATTTGTGTTAAGAATCCCTCGTATTTCAAAGCAATAAAAAGAGATTGCGTATTAGATATTGAAACAAAAATGTGTATCACCTTGTTGTTAGGCAAAGATAATTTTCACAAAAATGTTTCAAATTTAGGATTGGGTTGATACTGAGTTTTAACGTTATCAAAAAAGGGTTATGGGAAGCCGTGGTCATTTTGGCACAAAAATTCCTAAAAAACAAAAACTTCGTTCCTTATTTCATTACTTATCTGATTTCATCATGGCAATTCATTTAACTTTAACAGTTATCTAGGTGGTCCAAAGTCTAATTGTAATCTAGTGGATTGATACGCATTAAGATTTATCGAGCCATGTGTGTAAATATTATAAGCATTTCAAATCATACAAATTATATCACCATGTACTTTTAACAAACCACATTCGTGCAAAGGATGCTGATCATCGGTGTGAATTTTCTATTCTTTGGGTTTAACTTTAATGCGTTCAAAAATTACTGTGTATGAGGCGTGTGATTAAATGATAAGTGTTAGCGAGATCAGCAACTTTGTGGATCGCATTCTTTCAAAAGAGAATGGGTATGGGAATGCTACCCAATCGAAGGGGGGAGATGGACGTTACACACAAACCAGGAAATTGTCTCCATTCCTTATTGGGCATTGTATCGTCTTGATAAACCAATGTTCTCAATAGCCTCTCGTTATTCGTCCCGCACATCATGACATTTACTTCAAAATTTTATATTTAAATTGTCATTCTACCCTACCCACTCACATTTCGAGGCCTAGCGAAAAAATTCCAGAAGCCCGGTTATATACAGAAATAAATCACTTTTGTGATAAACTTGATTACCTTCAGATTAGGAAATGATGAGTAAAAATTGAAGATTTATTACAAATAAATCTACATTGAGAAAGTGAAGTGCCCATCGAATCTATAAGTTAGAGTTTTTTGAAAACTTTTTCAAATCCGTTCATCTTTTCTACGGAATTTTATCCATAACAAAGTATCAAATGGAGCATGGCCACTGTTGCAACCATGTAGATAACTGACAGTTATATACTTTGGGAATGGCAAGTTAAACATGGAATCTGAGAGAGCGAGTACTGATGTCTAATTCGAAATTCTATCTTGAACCGATAATTTTCTACGCCATAGTATGAAAAGGCAAGGAAGAGGAATTATGGAAATTGATTTAGGTCACCTTAGCCCTTGCTAAAACAATATTCTCATCGGTATATTCATTGCTTAAGAAATTCGATCAATTTGGAGGAAACTATGAATATCGTTGATTTTTCAATTCTATTTTAATCAATATTGTTTGCTTTCATAAGCTTTCAAGCGTAAATAAATCGCAATTTACGTCGCTGTTCTTGCTGTATTTGCTTCATGGATGGTTATATAGTCCCTGAGTAATAAATGTTGTTATGGTAAAGTAAGAAATTTCTTTGAGACGTGTAGGCGTGACATGAAGGCATATGTGACTGGATGGCAGATGATTGAACATCCATCCCAGGAGTTCAAATTCATCTACGCTAAATAAATTTGTAATCCACGTTATGGTTACATTCTCGCATTGGTTATACATGCTATTGTAACAGATATGACATACCTTACCATGCAAAGAACGATGCAAACAACAGAATAGGCTCTCTTCAATTTGCAATTTTCAAGATGCAATTATCGTTATCGGCTTTTACCTAACTTTAGTGTAGTTCATCTTACTAATTGACTAAATATTTTACAAAGGGCATTTTGCTAACAGTTTAAGGAAAATGTGTGAAATCTTCTAAACTTCCTTAAGTTATTTTTTTGGATTTTGATTACACTTTAGTTACTTAGTGATTTTTGTTAAGATCTTGAAGTAAAGATCAAAATAATTGGTCTCAGATATCGATCAGGAAACATAAAAGGTAGTCCCATGTTCATGACTGAGTTTCGGAATGTGACTTGGTAAAGTGTCTAATCTACGACATGATGAAGTAGCGTGGCCAGTTCCTTCCATCGCCGCCTGTAAACCTTCCCAGCTAATGCCAAGTACATATTTTACCAAAAGATACACAGCGGGAATTTCCAAATCTCTGTCCAGGCTTGGGCCGGAACCAGTCCAGTTCTTTAATAACTGAGCACTCACTCCCACCTCCTTATTGGCTCCCTCAACCCCTCTGCAACAATTGCCATTGCACCCTCACAATCCATCACGTTCTCCTTGCTTACCCCCTGTACAACCTTCCCAGAGCTTCCCTCGCTCCTCACAACTCAATTGCTGAGTTTTTCCAAAAAAATCCTCCAGATAAAATCATTTCTTTCCTTCATCATGCTTCCCTCTACAACCATATTTAGTTATCCTCTTCCACCGCCTCTCTACTTTGTTTTTGTTTCAACCATGCACCTCCTCTCTCGATCACAGCTTTCTGACCTTTTGTTCTTGAATTTCTCTCATTCTCCCCCTGTTTCCTTTCCTTCCTACCTCTAGAATGATCTGACCTCTCAGGCACATTTTGACCCTCGTTGTCGTGGTGCCGTTAAGTCCTCATCAAACAAACAAACCATGCCTCCTACATAATACAATTTATTGCATAACGTTATATTTTCATTATCTACAGTAGAATTTGTAATAATCACATAAGGTCTTTAACATTTAAACAATCATAGTGTAAGACGGCGGGCGAGGCCGGCAAGTATGCAATAATATGACAATGTGTGTATTCAGAATCAAGTTCAGCTAAGTGACGAAAACCATACAAGGATAACATAATGTCAACTCGCTTAGCAAAAGGATTAAACTTAACAAAGGAGCTAAACTCGGATTAACATTCTATAAAACGCAAGCAAAAGAGGAGAATTCTAATAAATGGCTTTATGTTAATAAAGGTTAAAAAGGTACTTATTTCCGCTTATCTGGGTCATTGACTTTAGCATACATGAAGAACACACATAAACTAATAAACTAATAATATAAATACTTTTTCTTACAATACTTCCCTTCTTTCGGGAGAAAGTCCTCGTTTCAAATTCAATTTTTAAGATTAATAATGATAATGATAATGATAATAATAATAAAAATGATAATAATGATAATAATAATAATAATAATGATAATAATAATAATAATATTAATAATAATAATAATAATAATAATAATAATAATAATAATAATAATAATAATAATAATAATAATAATAATAATAATAATAATAATAATAATAATAATAATAATAATAATAATATTAATAATAATAGTAATAATTAAAAATGATAGTAATAATTAAAAATGATAATATAAATGATACTAGAAATAAAAATAATAATTTAAAATGAAAATGATAATTATCATCAACACCATCATATAATCATAATCATAAAAATACTCATAATAATCATACTAAACAATTTTTAACTAATTAAAAATGCAAATTTTCGTTATCAACAAATACTACAAACTTGATGGAATTGAAAACTCATTTGCTAAAACATGGTAAAATATTATAAATATAATTGTAACACTATTATAATTATTGCTCAGAACTTTTTCTTTTACCGAAAACGAGCTTTGCTTCAACTTCTTATTTACAGATATAGGCCTATCTATACTTGTCTATTAAATGATTTGGAACTAAATACAAGCTACAAGAGCACGTTCTATGTACATTCGTAATCAAGTATCGAGGGGTCCGTACCAGACGTTCTCTTCTTGATCGGATAGTCGGGTTTAGTGGTTAACGCGGTGATTGCGGTGGCCGCGGCTGTGGCAAAATGCGAGGTTCAGGGGGCATCTAGCAGGATTTTACCATTGTGGGCGTAACACATGGTTAGCGCCGGGTATGTGAGGTATGATAGCTTGTCTTACAAGAACTGGGTGTAATAGTGGCACAGATTGTGCAAGAGGAACGATGCAGGGCATTTGAAGCGGCAGTAATCCAGAGAGAGAGAGCTGTGTAACAAGGTACTGATGGTAAAGTTTCATTGTTGGAAGCTAAGCTAGTTGGTGTAGCAGGTGCTACAGAGACAGGTTGTTCAGGCCATGGGATCTGTATGGTTTGAGACCACTGTAGTGGAGTATTTGGAGTGGCTTTGTATTTCCTCTTAGATCCTATATCAGATAAATGACAGATGGATTTGAGTTTGAATATATTTGCTCTAAAACTCTGTAGGGGCCTTTCCATTTGGGTTCCAAATTCTTTCGCTTGTTGGTTTGCATGTCAAGCCATCCCAGGTCATTTTCTTTGTACGGGATGTAGCGAGTTTTGTGGGTTATGGTTTTATTATTGTTGTGTACGAAAGTAAGCGATATTCAGACGGGATTTGAGAGATGCAGCATATTCTGCTAGTGTTTTGAGTGGTGCTCAATTGAGCTTCTATTGTAAGTAAAAGTATTTATATTATTAGTTTATCAGTTTATATGTGTTCTCCACAATCAAGTGTAAACGCAAAATGACCATGAACATAAAAGGACAACAATTTCAACTCGCTTAGCAAGATGGATTGAACTTAACACACTTAACAAAGGACCTAAACTTGGAGTAATCTTCTTATAAACAGTTCGAACAATTCCTCGAAATCAACGAACTTTATATTCCACGATTTCGAAGAAATAAGTATTTAAATTAGCCATCCACAATACAACGTTACCCATAAGTCCTCGCTCTTTCCCGTATACCTGTAACACAAACTCAAACTTGGCGTGCGTTTGGAAATGTCAAATACTGTACAGGAAAAGCTGGAAGTTGAATATTCAGGAAGATAATTTTCATATGCACAATAAAGCCACGCCCGCGAGTGTGATTGGCCTGTCCGTTTTTTTCATAAAGCTGATAAAAAGATCTGACCTGCGCAGTGACCTTTAATGCTAGACTTAAAACGGTCACTTTACTGAAAGTCGCCCTGAACCATTCTATTTGAACTAGAAACGCATAAATCAACGTTGCTACGGTATAGGCCTATACCGGTAAATTAATGCTCGATTTTCAATGTTTTTCGTTTCTTACTTGATTATCAGTAGCGTAAATTTTGTATTCTGTTGCTGGGGATGTGTTAAAGATTTTTTCAATTTTTTTTTTTAATTCTTTGTGTACATGGCAAAATAATTATGTTGAAACACCGTGACTGTCAGGCTTTAGGTGTACTGCGCAGCAGCAGCGTTCATCGCTATCATTTCACTGTGTACGTACGTATTGTGCAATGTATGTAGGCTACAGTTAAGTCAGTTTGCACGGTGAATTAATATTCGATTCTCAATGTTTTTGTTTCTCAGATTATCATCAATAGCATATTTTTTGTAATCTATTGCGGGGGAAGTGTTGAAGATATTTTTAAATCCTTTGTGCACATAACATAATAATTTTGTCAATACAGACGGAAGACAGGGCTGCCAGTCGGTAATTATTATGCTCCCTGCAAATATAGCCACAATATTAACGACATATAACAATCACACATCAGCTGCAGCATACAGAAACGGGTTAAGGTGAAGGAGAATTACGGCCAAACGATGGTAGGCATACTGCACAACAGCAACGTTCATGCTATGCTATCATATCACTGTTTACAGAGGGTCAAACCGCATTTTCCGAAAACATTTACACATAACGAAAACGTCTGTGTAGCGTCTAATATGATAATGTGATGTTACAACCAAGCTGCGTAAACGAATATGATTAGCATAGATATTCGTCGATTTTGAAGAAGTTACAAGTTCGCCGATTTCGATGAATTGCCAGGACTAATAAAACGCAAGCAAAAAGAGGAGAATTCTCATAAATGGCTTTATGTAAACTAAGACTAAAAGGTATTTATTTCCGCTTATCTGGGTCAATGACTTTAGCATACATGAAGAACACACATAAACTGATAAACTAATAATATAAATACTATTTGGATTCCGATGCGATAACATCAGGAGCCTATGCGATCATGAAGGCGTATGTATGTATGTATGTATGTATGTATGTATGTATGTATGTATGTATGTATGTATGTATGTATGTATGTATGTATGTATGTATGTATGTATGTATGTACGTATGTATGTATGTATGTATGTATGTATGTATGTATGTATGTATGTATGTATGTATGTATGTACGTACGTACGTATGTATGTGTGTATGTATATGTATGCATGTACGTATGTATATATGTATGCATGTACGTACGCACGTACGTACGTGTGTGTATGTATGTATATATGTGTATGCGTATGCATGCATGCATGTATGTACGTATGTATGGATGGATGTATATATGTATGTACGTACGTACGTGTGGGTATGTGTATGCATGCATGCATGCATGTATGTATGTATGTATGTATGTATGTATGTATGTATGTATGTATGTATGTATGTATGTATGTATGTATGTATGTATGTGTATGCATGCATGCATGTATGTATGTATGTATGCATGTATGTATATATGCATGCATGCATGTATGTATGTATGCATGTGGGTATGTATGTATGTATGTATGGGTGGGTGTATGTATGGGTGTGTGCATGTGTGTGGATATGTATGTGACGCCAAGCTTATAAACACGATATCTCAAGAACGGCGAAATGGATTTATATCATATATGACACACAGGTAGCCCATGATTCGTAAATGTGCCTAATTAGTTTTGGTGATGATGTCGTTCATATTAATGAGTGGGCAGGGCTTAACGTAAAACATCTTTAAATGTTCATATTTCAACAACGGTAGGTCCGTTTTATTTTAGGCTTGGTATATTGATGTTGTTAACTAGTGTTTACATGCGCATAGTATACAAAACATTGAATCGCATAATTATGTGCAGTAGGCGGGGCTTAAAATGGTTTTGCCAATTAGAGATTGTAAACACGAACGACAGCTTGGATTTAAGTCATATGTGGTACACATGTAGCCCATGATCCGCAGATGTGCCCTAATAATTTTGGTAATGATGTCATAAATTTTAATGAGTGGGCGGGGCTTAATTTACAAATCTGGGAATGCTCAATATTTTGACAACCGCATTTCTGTTTTTAAATTTGGTGTTATGTTGTTCTAACGCAATGCTGTTATTGTACTAATGTATATGTACGTGATGTAAAATCGTTAAATCTCATTAATATGTATGGTGGGTGAGATTTAATGTGGTTTTGCCAATAATAGACCTCATAAACATGAACACTCAAGAATGAAACGTTGGTATCAGATGTTGGACAGTGATATGAATTATGAAGTTATCATTCCTTTTGCTTTTAACCTTCACATCCAAACAACATTTAAGCATTTCACTTAATTGATATGCATGTCATTCTTCTATTAAATTTTGGAGTTTCTTTATGATTTGTTTGCAGTTTGATACCACAACACATTAATTCACGTACATGCATGCATTGTTCTCTACAAAACACTCATTATAACTTCATTACAATTGTCATTCAGTGGCTACCTTATCCCAAAACATATCCAATGATATACTAAATATTGATCATGATGTACTAAATATTAATCATGATGTACTAAATATTAATCATGATATTCTAAATATCCATCATGATATACTGAAAATACACGAATATATACTAAATATTCATGATGATATAAACTAAATTTCATGATATACTAAATATTCATCAAACTGTAAATACACGATGATGTACTAAATTGTTATTGATTTGAACCAGTATTGATCGTATACAAATGTATTTGATAACATTAACTGCCATGTAATAATGGCATGAAATAAATGTTCCACGGTACTGTATTTATTCATTAGTCATACCCACCATGCAGATCAATAAAATTGAACTTGTTGACAACATTAGCTTTAGCATATACACAATAATTAACTAGGGTTGCATTTGCATATATATATATATATATATATATATATATATATATATATATATATATATATATATATATATATATATATATATATATATATATATATATATATATATATATATATATATATATATATATATATATATATATATATATATATATATATATATATATATATATATATATATATATATATATATATATATATATATATACATATATGTATATTTCAGAATAAGAGTGGCTTTTACGAGAATGCAATTAGGAACTGCAAATGTAACCTAGTTTATTATTGTGTACCTACTAAGGCTAATGTTGTCAACAAGTTATATTTTATTGATCTGCATGGTGGGTATGACTAATACATAAATACAGTACCATCGAACATATATTTCATGTCATTATTTATTTTTATTTATTTATTTATCAGTACACGAAATAAGATACAATATTAATATAAATGGATAAGTTGCAACAATGATACTTGAAGAAGATGAAGGAAACAAATATATATATATATACATATGCATATATACACATAAACACACATATATACATACATACATACATATACACACTTATACACAAACACATATGTACATATAAGCATAATTACATAATCAGTATAAATGGAGTGAATGGTGAACTAAGGAAAGTATTTCACCTTTGCTAGCCAGTTCACCATCAAAGAAAAGCAAAACATACAGCATAAAGCAATAAGCAGTATCTATCCACACACCCTCTTTTCATTATTACATGACAATTAGTTCAAAACTTGCAAAGCAATCAGCATATGAAAAAAGCATCCGAACCACAAAACCTTTTGGTTCTGGTTCTCACAATATGATTTAGGAAATTGGCTGTTTCAAGACGTTCGATGCCTCACTTGGACTGAAGGCACCTCAATGCAGACAAAATCGGATTACAATCGGCCCCCAATATTTTAATCCGTCGATTCAGATTTTAATCCATCGGTTCAGATTGGTGCCGTCGGTTCAACAAGCTTTGACATTCCAGGTGCTTATTATGTTTTTAGATTTCAAAATAAAAACTAGGAAAATCAAATTAGGAATGCTCTGAATAAAATGTCTTCCCTAGATTTAAGTAACTGTTTCTGGCACAACATAGAGTATAATAATGTATCATATTGTAACGCCTTGCTCAGGGCGCTAAGGAACCTAAGAAAAACATATGGAAGAGAATCACTTGAAAACAGATGTAAGGTAAGAATATAAAACACACAGGAAAAGAGATGAGAACAGACGTCAGATGTGTGTACAACTAAACTACGTGCTGCATTTATTTACAAATATGTACAAAAAGCGACTAAGTCAAAATCCACCTCATCTTACACACTGCAACACACGTCTTAGCACAACCGAAACCAAAAGCAAAATTGACCGTACCTCGTGGCCGTGTTACCACGTGTAATATCTGACACGCCCGGTCTGAACCCAGGATATGACGCATACAACAGAAGAGCGGAAAAATAACGGTCAGTACTGGTCAGTTCTGTCGCATGCATCTCCCTGCATGCATCATACCCTGGGGTGCAATTATCTAACAAAGAAATACATGGTAGCTTTATATAGACACAGTGATGCTACGGCATCACAATATTGTAACACCAAACAGTTTCGACTTGCCCATTAACCGTTATAATATCTCTTCGGAATGCATTATTCTCTAAGACATTTTAACCCAAGACGTATTTTGGATGAACGTGCGTAGAAGATTTGTTGTACCTGTGGAAGCTCTTTGGTTGTACTGAGACCGGTAGTTAATTAATCGTAGAATTTGTCTTGTTGGTGATGGAGCTGTAATCACAAATTTAACTCAAGATTCTTTCGAAAACAGCGACTTAGAACCTGCTGCAAAAATATCTAAACGTCATTCACAACAAACTATAAATAATGCTAGTATGTTAATAATGAATGCATACATTGTGTAGCATAATACACAGTGATATAAAACGTATTTAGACTTTAAAGCGCTTTGATTGGACAAAAAATGGGATATGACTTCGAATGACGTCATTTGTTTTTGTAAGACAAAAAGTCTTAACTTTCTATGTTCACGGCTAAAACAATTCATTCAACACAGAGCACGCCGCAGAGAAATTTCCATTGATTGGTCGTTTTCAACATATTAATTTTTCTACAAAAGATACACCGTACGAAGGCATTAAAACGAAAACTGAGATCAATATAAAACTCTTTAAAGACTTTCTCACTGATTAAATTGGATGCTATTTTTCCTGGGAACTTACGATAGTAAAAAGCAGATACGAGTATCAGATTAGGAGATCTAAAAAGAAGTTAAGTTGATACCAGGGGAGCGGCGCTGCCGAGGCAACCCTTCAAGGAAAAAGCAGGTGTTAATTTTATACTTGACAAGTAAAGATGGGTGTTAGGAGTATTTCCAAATCAATTGTGAGAGGTGAGTAACCGTTCTTTTGAAATAGTATCTTTTGGTAAGATGCAAGTATTGTTTAAATGTTACCTTACATAAGATGAAAGGTTTAGTTCCTTAAACCTGTATTCAAATGAGTCCAATTTCATATTCAATATGCAGTCTACGAGCCCTCTTGTTTATGAATTACGTTTCTATGAAATAAGTATATTTCCAAGGCAAGTAAAACAAGACATATTTTTACAAAAACTCATCTGATTTTTCTTCACCTTC
Source organism: Chiridota heheva (assembly GCA_020152595.1). Classification (NCBI taxonomy): domain Eukaryota; kingdom Metazoa; phylum Echinodermata; class Holothuroidea; order Apodida; family Chiridotidae; genus Chiridota; species Chiridota heheva. The sequence goes on from JAIGNY010000143.1 coordinate 781,362, forward strand.
TTAAAAACATAAATTAAAATCCTTTTCCAAACCTACAAAGTAACAACCGTAGTATTGTGATTTTACAACTTAATTGAAATAGATTTAAAAACAATTGTTAAGAACATTTGTTAATGTTTTGTATTGCATGTAACGAACAATAACCATGATAAGTAAAAGTTCCAATACATATAGTGAGAGCGCTGCTGGGTTTATCTCATGGAACATTAAATTTACATTTAATAAAACCATGATTTTCCATTATATGCAATTTTTAGCATGTTGTGCTCGTCATTTTAGCTCATTGCTTAAACGTTTATGATAATACATATGTTTGATGTTGTCTCCGGAGTTTATAAATAGGCTTCAGAAGAAAACTGAACCTCAAAAAAGATCTTGCACAACGTGAAACATATTAACAAAATTCGCGCAAGTCGCATTTACTTTACATGATGTACAGAAAATGCTAATACAATTTTCGGTCGAAATATTATCATCTTAATTATTTTCGCGGCATAGCCGGCTAACATTCTATCAGTTTAAATGTATTTCTTGTTAGGAATCCATTTTCTACAATTTCATGCAATAGATACTTTGTTCGGCTAAACATATTTGGCTCTCCATGGCTGGAAAATATGATATAAAGAAACTTTCTGCTTTATCCCACATTCAATGCAAGAGCTTATAAATGGAATAAAATATTTAATTGCCGGAATAAAAAATCACCTAAATGATTACCTGGTAGTCCGAGCTGTTTCACATTACTAGAACAATTGCAAATTGCATTATGTTCTGCGAACGTGCTGCGAATTAGATTATTTTATGAGAGGGTGATGTAAAAAGTGAAAACTTACATATATTTGGGTTTCTTAGTTTTAGACGAGGGATTGGTTACTTAGCTAAAACTTTATATTGAACTGTTTGGGAGGAAATAAGCCTTCAGTCAGAGTTTAATGCGACGATCATGTTACACCATTGCCTATGTTTGTTGCAAAACTGTTAATTAAAAACAATAAATGAATACAATAAACAAATTGAAATAACGAATGAAAACATTTCTTACTGATAAAAACAAGCATATGCCATATGTAAAGAAATGTTAGAAACTACGAAATAGATCAATTATGCAGGCCAAGTTACTTGATTTGGCTCATTTCTAAGCGTCTATTTTTACATCCGTCTTTCAGTATGCCTGTGTTAGTTTTTAAGTATACCACATTTATGAGTCTTATCCGTTATTTTTCCGCTCCTTTTCTAAATAACATGCATAAATATCATGTGAATATTGGTGTGCTATCAAAAATCATATTTTCAATAACATATCACCTTATTTATGTATAAATATATATATATATATATATGTATATATATATATATATATATATATATATATATATATATATATATATATATATATATATATATATATATATATATATATATATATATATATATATATATATATATATATATATATATATACATATATATATATATATATATATATATATATATATATATATATATATATATATATATATATATATATATATATATATATATATATATATATATATATATATATATATATATATACACATATATATATATATATATATATATATACACATATACATATATATATATATATATATATATATATATATATATATATATATATATATATATATATATATATATATATATATATATATATATATATATATATATATATATATATATATATATATATATATATATATATATATATATATATATATATATATATATATATATATATATATATATATATATATATATATATATATATATATACATATATTAGTAGTTCAATTCACACTGACGAAGCTTCTAGAATAGAACAATCATTCAAACGACTATAGTGCGTCTGATGGGGATATTATAATCACGCATTTTGATGCCCTCGGTATGTACGTTGCAGGTAATGGTGTTCTTTTACTATAAATCTGATCTTCTATGAATATAAAATTGTCCATTTGCTTTTCAAAACATAAATCGTAGAATAGATGCTTGTGTTAGTTTTTAAGTATACCACATTGATGAGTCCTATCCAATATTTCTCCGCTCCTCTTTTAAATAACATGCATAAATTCCTTCATCATGTGAATATTAATGTGCTATCAGAAATCAAATTTTCCATAACATATCACCTTACTTCAAAATACTTAAATTCTCTATAAATTATATAAACATTTTAAATTCTTTATCGTACCTATACCGGTTCCAAGGGCATTTCCGCAGTATGTTGATTTTGGAAGAAACTGCAGCTGAGCAAGCATATAACCTAATATCCGTGTTTTGATATTTTCATTTTTATGCCAAGCTGATATTAAAAGTTATTAGGAAAAAGTTTTCCCTGAAACAATTTATCCTACAAGGTCTAAGCTTTTGAATTGATCTTTGCATTGGAAGCCATCAACAAAAACACCATTATATATATATATATATATATATATATATATATATATATATATATATATATATATATATATATATATATATATATATATATATATATATATATATATATATATATATATATATATATATATATATATATATATATATATATATATATATATATATATATATATATATATATATATATATATATATATATATATATATATATATATATATATATATATATATATATATATATATATATATATATATATATATATATATATATATATATATATTATATATATATATATATGTATATATATTTTAAATTGACGAAGCCTCTAGAATAGAACAACCACCGTACACAATCATTCAAACGACTATAGTGCGTCTGATGGGGATACTATAATCACGCATTTTGATGCCCTCGATATGTACGTTGCAGGTAATGGTGCTCTTTTACTATAAATCTGATCTTCTATCATTATACAATTGTCCATTTGCTTTTCAAAACATAAATCGTAGGATAGATGCCCGACCGAAGTACTTTTTGTCATAATCTCTAAATATTTTGTGGTGTTTCATGTATCTTTTTGCCTTATTGATTCATTTTCAGTCTTTCATCCCAATTATTCCCATTTAATTCGAACCATTACCTTCCTTAATAACAAGTCACCTGCAAGTTAAAAGTGTAACCAGGTAACAAACCAATTGTGTAGCACCTTATTCGCTCTTCTTTTAGTCCGCATTCAAGCTATTTTTAACACATCATGTTTGGCATTCACGCTTCTACGAAAACTAATTACTGCTGAAGTAGTACAAGTTGTACTACTTATTAATCTCATGTCTAAATCATGCATTAGTATTTATCTGTTTATGGGAAGCAGAATGTGGAACGGTTTGAAACATTTAATGAATTGATTGCTATTCCGATTTTCTTCGATGACACATAGAGTAATCTATGCGAATGAAAAATTGGCGAACAAGCGATAATGATCTGGGAAAATTAACCCGTGTGATATCTACTTAAAAACGTTTCAAAACGTGTTTGTACTATGACAGCTACGCTTGTTATCTTATTGGTTTCTGCTCCCTTGGGTTAACACATCTGTAATGTGTTTCAAACACTCTAACCCTTGTTTCTCTTCGAGTCTTGAAATGATTTCATTTTGAAAAATAGTATTGTTACATCAGTCCAAAAGCCGTTCTCATCCATGGGTGCATGATAAGCCAAACCTGCTACCATGTTATCTGGTTATTGTCGAAAAGCCTGATCGTATTAAGTAGGTCTATCTTACTAAAGGGGTGGTGTGCCTTTTTGCCTACTCGAAATCATGGGTCTATCTTACTAAAGGGGAGGGGTGCCTTTTTGCCTACTCGAAATTATATTACGAAGGAAAATCGCAAATAGTTACACATGCCCGTAGCCGGGATTTGCATAGGGAGGAGGAGGAGTGTATTTCCTATTGATCAACTTTTTATATGTTGAACTTAATTAATTATGGGGCAGCCTCGTAAGCCTGTGTGAAGGAAATGGCTAATTTTTACAATATTTGAAAATTGGATACGAATTACTTTCTTCCTTATTTGTAAATTTGTTGAATGTCAATCTCCTGTTGTTTTTTCAATAACTGATGCAAAAGAAAGCCTTGACCTGAGCTGTGAACAATGAATTGTTCAATTTTGTCATTCTTGTTATAATATACATATATATATATATATATATATATATATATATATATATATATATATATATATATATATATATATATATATATATATATATATATATATATATATATATATATATATATATATATATATATATATATATATATATATATATATATATATATATATATATATATATATATATATATATATATATATATATATATATATATATATATATATATATATATATATATATATATATATATATATATATATATAAAACACAATCATTTTGATTGTAGTCATCGATGTTGAGGTTATTTCGGGGAAGAAAAGTTCGATTTTTAACTATTCTATGGAGCTTTATTTTCATGAAAAGCATTAGCTTAGCAATTGATATTCACAACATTGATACATATTGAAAAGGCTAAAATTTTCGATTACAAACAGCTTAATTCCATGATAAGATGAATTGGATAAATAGTTTTCACGGACATTAAAACTTTTCTTCGAACAAGGTTTTACTGAATTTGATTTATCTAAACATCATTACATGCCTAAAGAATGTTTGCAAGGATTTTATGGTTTCCAAGAACAAAAATCGACACCGAGACAATGGGAAATTTCCCCAAGTATAATAATAATTAATCGTATTGTTTGGGGCTATTTCTTCGAGAAAATTTAAATAATATTAAAGAATTATTACGATTTTCATATACTTCTTCAAATAGTTTAAATGTTCCCCATAAATGTTGTACTATGTTAATGGCAAATTTTGATATGAAGAAGTGTTTTTAATGGTAAAATAAGTTACAAAAGAAATGCCAGTGCTTGGCAATACCGAAAAAATTCGGAACACTATTGATGTGTGTGGTATACTTTAATAAACCATCATGAAAATTAAAGCATCACTGAAAAGTACGGCAATTTGTTTTCCATAAAATTTTGAGTGTTTCAGAATTTAACAGCTTCGGATAATTATTTTCCCGTTTCAGTATATCCAAGCATTCCGTGGTTTTAGGGATTCTACAAAAAAAAATCATCTTAGAGTATTCACTGGTTTTTGTTCTCTATTTGAAGGAGGGATATTACTCTATTTATCAACAGTAAATAGAGTGCACCGCACAAATACTTCTAAGGTGTTCATTAAGCAGTTTAGATAAAATATTTTGTCAACTTTAGTTTAGCGCCTTTTAAATGCTCAACAGATCTTTGATTCAATATATTAACGTACCCTTAGAGTATATCTATTCAAATTATTATTATTTTAGTGTTATTCCGAATTTGTCTGCATCTTTATTGTGAGTGGAAGTTATCTGTCAACAAATTAATGACGTCAGTAAGGACTGTTTCTGCAGAGCATGGCATCAACACGATTTGAGACGGGATTGCCCCATTAAGGGCCATCAAGAACGCTACTACCTACACATCAATAACGTAACGTCTACTTACGATCCGCTTATAAAACTATTGAGTCGATAATAGTTTTAAGATAGAAATCCCTAGACCCAAAAGAGAAATTTTACTTGACAAAATGGAGATGGAAAACATGTCCTAAGCCCATGATTTGTTTGTACCGTATTTAAAAATGTCCACATCTTTTGTTTATTTGCAAGGCGTGTAACATTTGAATCTACAGACGTTTGAAGTGTATCTGCACGGCAAAAGTGTATGCGACGCGTGGTGCCTTATGGGTACATGTCGGCCTCCGTTAAGGATTTGGGTGATCCTTCAAATTTTGGTTTCTCACGGATTGTAAATTTTGATTTGTTGTTCAAAAAATCGAAGTGTATGCTCTTACCTGATGTTCATATATACATGAAGAAACGATCAAAGTTTACTGTATCAGATAAACCTCCCACTGATTTGATATCGTTAGTTGACCTAATTTTGTTGTATTACAAAATATTGAAAACATCTGATGCAACAAACAAGCGTCGACTCCCTTTAGACATTGAGCCTAGTAATGCACTACAGACAGGTGGTTGTCAGTATAAAGCACAGATTTGGTATCTCTTTGACAAGATAATAGTTACTCTCTGCTTCCATACACATGGGAATGCTTTTCAGCATGATTTACCGTATGTCATGGAACGTCAAGTTGTTTCTTGCCAAATAAATTGTTCCTCAAAGAACAAGAGTGCTCATTGTAACTCCTCCTTATGTAGGCCCTACGATGAATCTTAATTTCGTAGCTACCGTAAAGCTATTACAGAAATTACCATCCGCCGTGAGTTGACGATTAAGGTGTAAACAAGAAGCAAGCAGAACGTAGGCATATGCACTCGAGGGTCTAATATATGGTCTTAAATCAGGAACATAGGCCTTTATTCTTATAAATTCAGTTGTTCAAAACTCAACCTTTTTCAGATAATTATCAACTCCTTCGCCAGTTTGCCTGCAAAGGACTCATATTGCAAGGATTTTGCTTCTTCCCTCGAAAACGGGCAGTTAAGCTACTTAGCGGTTCTGGATAAGTGCTAGCTTTCGTAAATACCCATTATTTCATCCACCACCGATACTCCACCAACTGCGATAGAAGTACCCACAAGGGTTTCAAGTCTTTATATTGTATACAGTATGAATAAACGAATTTGAACCATGGGAGATGGATCTCTCCATGTGTTGATTAACCCTCGTTTTAAGGTTTCAAAGTGTTTCTCGAATGAGGGTTTCTACCCTACCATTTACAAACACACGTGCTCTTCTACAGCAATTATCAACAACAATTGAATACACAACACGTACGGACAAACACGAAAGTTACTTGCATTTTCTTATCAGTCCAACCTGCCAACCGCCAGGTTTTGCTTAATACTTCCGGGGACATTCACATGCGGTGCATAATATCTGTATATGGAAAATTGTAGACAAAGGCTTTACCTCCCATCGTTAGGTTATGACGCATTTACCACGTGAGCAATTATCACAGCTTGCGAGGATTACGTCATTTGACACAATTCGTGATTACGCATGCTGTAAATAGTAATCATAATGACGAATTACTATCGATTACTGAAAGAATTGCAGAAAAGCTTAATACTAAGTATACATGAACCCCTTGTATCTCGACATTTGCCAGTGCTCAAACCTGAGAACATCGTCACCCGTCAATCTTGCGTCAAATGTTATAAACGCCGAAAGGAAAAGTGTGACTATCGACGGTTATGTTTACTGACATGACATCCAATGTTTTTATTTGCCGGAATTAAAATAATGCTATGGAGAGTTTCGATTAGTTATCAAGTTGCTTAATAAATCATGTTGTATCCTTTTATTCCAATGTTCTCTTCTTGGAAGAAAGATCTTCCCATTTATTTTTTTGTGATACATTTAGAATAAACATACCTATGTCCTGAGCAGCTAATAGACAACAGTTTGTCTAGTTGAAGATCACGTTATAATGTATTGTGACAGACAACATATTACTCAGCATCAGCCTAATTGGGATTCGTATAAACATGTAGATGTCATTGTGTGTTAGAGCTTGACGACTGAGTTCAGGATTAGTTAAAACCCGTAAGGATTATTCAAGTCATTCTATTACTATATACTTACAACAATTGTATTTAACCATAAACTAAAATACGCGTCAGCAATGTATGACTGGTATTTACCTATCATTAAGTATAAAGGAAGAGGCATAAACCTCTCACTTCATTCCTATTACGACGTACACCTTGTTATCTCACTAGTACAAGATATCAATTTCCACGACGAAACCTGTAATACTGAGAGTATTGCTCATTTTTTAAAACAATCTAAGTTACTCTCAAAACATGAGAGGAAGCAATCACTCAAATTGTCCAAATTATAAGTCGGAAATGCCAGATAATGTCCGGTTACAATCGCACTATAATGGATTTCACTGGAACAAATTGGGTTATGTACATATTTTGTTGATAATACAATGGTATTACCACACGTTAAATCGAAGCAATGGTTAAGGACATGACAAATTATTGTTAAATGATCTCTTTCTTTATTTGCTTTCTCAATTCAAACATAACGATACCATTGATGACGTCATTGTGGTGCTTATCAGTGAAAGTTCGACATCACTGAGACTGTGGTAGATTAATCATAGTCAAACAATTTATATACGTGTTCCTGGAAAAAGTTTTACTCCTAATATTTGTATACTTAATATATCTGCAGTTAAAAATAGACATGGTATGCGTGTACATTATTTACACCCGAAAGGTCAGTCCGCCTTAACCTTCAGTCGATACAGATACAAATTCATGAAATCTTATTTACGGTCAAAACAAGTATACTCGATTTAATACAAGACACATAGTTGCTAGCTGTGCATAATGTAAATATTTATGAGCTGAATGTTTAAGTTACAATCAGTGTTGTAAAAGATCTTCGAATGGTGTCCTTAACATTTTCCTTCAGCATTGTGATGTTGAACTTAATTGTCACTATATAAGAGAATCGAGGGGTCTACTTTCCATTTCCACTTTCCTTCACAACCAATTTTCAATTAATGGTTTTTAAACTAGATCAACGCAGTCTCTCCCATTCACTTAATTTATATCATACATGTTAGATAGTATCCATTTATCTATGTAATGATCTCGCGAATTGCTTCACACCGGAAAAGTTATCTACCGGTGTAGGTAGATAACAATAAATATGATAATTTGAAAATATGTATGCACAGTGTGCTGATACTATAACCATTCTGTATGCGGCTCTAACTACATCCTCTACTTATGTACGTACTTTTTTATTCTCAAAGAATAAAGAAATTCAATGATTTTTATGCCATACAGTTTTAGAAGAATATAACGTCTGTCAAGAAATTATTGTTCATATAAATGCAGTTTTCCTTTGCGCAAAAAAATATTAATAATATGAGGTGATGTACGGAAATAAGTGTCAAATAAACACCACCTGCTCCTAACACATTTTATGATGTCAATTGTCGCTCTGAAGATTGAAGTATAAGAAATTCCTTATCTTATTGCAAGTATAGGCCAATTATTTAAGTATGAACAATATTCTTTAACAAATTTGGAAAGATAATCCCCAAGTTTTTAATGAAAAAATAATACGTTTTCATAATAGATTTTTCTGTCTGATTGAGTTTGGAAGAAATAGATTAAATAGATTCAATTCCAGCTGATGTCTATTCTAAACTAGATGCGTCTAATTGTTACCATTTGTAAATATCATTTATGAACTTTATAATGCTTAAAGTTGTAATAACCTTCAATCTGTCAATTATTTTACTGTTTAAAATTCAGATTTTACAGCTAACACCGGCGTAAGGACAGCATAATGTTCTCTTAAATTTCCAGTCAAACGTATACTTTGCTTCAATTAAAGTTCTAAAGCTGATAAATCCTGTCATTTTTAGCAGGATTGTCTAAAAAAGTATTACAAATCATAAAACTAACAAAAAATACCAGCAAAATTGGTAAAATTGTGTTTCTTTTTCAATCTCTATCACATTAGTTTAAACAGCTGAAAGGCGCAGCTGTATTTTAATAACAACTTCAGAAATCTATTCACACGCACAATCGACAATTTGATGGAATGATGTCTAAGAAGTCATCGATGGTTGAATTTCAGACGCAAAACATATAAAATAACATTAAATTCTTAGGCTTGTCTATAATTCCTATGCCATATATATATATATATATATATATATATATATATATATATATATATATATATATATATATATATATATATATATATATATATATATATATATATATATATATATATATATATATATATATATATATATATATATATATATATATATATATATATATATATATATATATATATATATATATATATATATATATATATATATATATATATATATATATATATATATATATATATATATATAGAGAGAGAGAGAGAGAGAGAGAGAGATATATAGATATATATATATATATATATATATATATATATATATATATATATATATATATATATATATATATATATATATATATATATATATATATATATATATATATATATATATATATATATATATATATATATATATATATATATATATATATATATATATATATATATATATATATATATATATATATATATATATATATATATATATATATATATATATATATAAATTCCACATTGTGATGGCCCTAAAGATATATTTTTGAATAAACGCTCTGAAGTAGTATCCAGCTGCCGACACAAACCAAAGTACAAGCTCATTGAATTTGGCATCACTTGAACGGATTAGCCACGCACTGATAGTTCTCATTCATTCCTTGCTTATTGCTTATAAACCAGGATGTTTTAATATAGTCTGAAGATTGCCTCCAACACGAGCGGAGGCTTGAAACTCACAGTTTCTACAATGGAGCATTAAAGTGAACTGAAACTTTTTTCCTTTTTTTTATTTTATTAAATGGCTCTTCAAGAATGAATCGAGCACTTTTAACGGGCAGTATTTTAGCTAAATGCTTATATAACCTGATATATAAGCTGATATATAAGCTGATATATAATTTTATATATGTATATATATATATATATATATATATATATATATATATATATATATATATATATATATATATATATATATATATATATATATATATATATATATATATATATATATATATATATATATATATATATATATATATATATATATATATATATATATATATATATATATATATATATATATATATATATATATATATATATATATAGAGAGAGAGAGAGAGAGAGAGAGAGAGGGAGAGATTTATATTATATATATATATATATATATATATATATATATATATATATATATATATATATATAAATCTATATATATATATATACATATTATATATATAAATCATATATATATATACATACATATATATAATATATATATATATATATATATATATATATATATATATATATATATATATATATATATATATATATATATATATATATATATATATATATATATATATATATATATATATATATATATATATATATATATATATATATATATATATATATATATATATATATATATATATATATATATATATATATATATATATATATATATATATATATATATATATATATATATAAATATATAATAGAGAGAGAGCGCAGTCCCGGAGAAACCATAAATGTAAGGACCGACCATCATGTACCCATAATGAACCACCCGTCCCATATACCTTTGTAACTATAAAGACGGAACTTCAAATTGTTGTAGAAAATCTAACATGCATTGCAGAATAACCAAAGAAACTCAAAAAATGCGATGGTTTTAAGGAGAGTCATTTATCTCAATTTCGAGAAAATAGATCAGAAAAAGGACCGATAAATGAAAAATATATATAGTCATAATTCATGAAGTGCTCACTCAGATCGGTGGAGCGAAATCTCTTTGTTGGTCAGGAGAAGTATATAATTATTTTTTGTATCAACCCTAACATTTGATAAGTGATCGATCTTAGATATTTCTTATTGTGTGTTTACTTAGCATTATTGGTCAGCAGTAGTTACCTCTCCGAGTCAATTGGAGAAGTTCTTATGTAGTCCTTTGTTCTAGAATCCCTTAAAATAAGGAATACTGAGTGACTCTTACAATTAAGATTGAACCCGAATCGTGAAAAATAATAACTCTGAAAAGCCGTAAGAATAAATAAACTTGCTTTGAACCGTGTTATACGTGCACCACCCTCGGCCAAACAAAACGTCGGTACCATTTGCACTTTCAATCAATTATATCAAATCTATGTCAAATTAGAAATATTTTAAACAAATTAAAAATATTCACAGAGACTGCTAATTCTAGTGTTGTTGGTACGAACCCACCATTGTTGATTCAATATAGGCATTAGTAAACATAAATTCACTTACAATATTGTGGTTTGTATAAAATGGTAATACACATCTGCAAAAATCATTCATGCATAAATATATACATATGCATTGATATACACTTGTACTTTATATGTGTATTAATATTTCACTCCAAGCAATATCGATCGCGTTATGAATATATCAGAACATATTACGTATAAATGCAGGTATTATTGAATAGGAATCTTCGAAATAATACAAACCAACTTCAACTTTCTGCTCCAACCTTTTCATCTCTATTCTTCTGCTTATTAGCATATCTTCAGATTAAATTATGTCATTTATTAAACAATGAAACAATTCATTATATATTTCCTAAAGAATTTTCGGGTTAGGGTTTATGGACAATACAATTTAATGATTGTACTTTGATATCTATTCAAGAGCGACAATGATTTTTATCTGTGCGCTGTTTGAAAAAAATATTCAGATATTGATCCGTAAATAATTTTGCTAATTTAATCATTTAATGCTTTTTCTAATAAGATTGAACAAAAACCTGCAAATCTGTTTTAAGTCCTTTAATACATGGGCGTTAGTTTAAAGACTACAATACACAATAACACAGAAACGGTTTCCACTTTATTTTCTCTCACATCTTTAGAAGAATCAATACAAGCTAATTTGAATTCATCTACCCCAAGAAAGTATTATAAATTATTCGTTAAGGAAATCTTAATAGCAATCGTACATTTTACGTAAGAAACGGCTACTATCCAGGAAAGTGAGCAATTTCAGCAACAAAGAAACCTATACGGTGTTGTTAAATTCATGTATGTGTTCTCCAATGATTTATGTATTTGTTTTGGCATACTGTGCATTATATCACGAATGATATGTGTTATGAGGTCTCCATATTAGCCGAATAATTAATCCGAAATATAGTGAAACTGAGTGTCAAAAGCTCGCATGTTTGTGGATTAAACTTTAGAGCCTATATGTTGGTCCAAAATACGCTCTTAATCAATAATCGGGCGAAATAACGTTTCCTCTAATATTTTCGATGGGAATTTGAAGTACCATTGGACATGTTGGATTTAGCTGGCAGTAAACTGCTTTTCACAATTGTATGCTGTATTGTGATATTCAAATGATAGACTCAACTGAGCTATTCGTATTTATGATGCTACCAACAATAATACACGAATGGCATGTCGTATCGTAATCTTCTATCATGAACACAATTGAAAGTATTGTTGTGCTCATTAGAGAATTGGTTAAATGCAAATCAGATTAGTTTTGTATATTAGATGCGAAGTGTCATAAGAAAGTCTTAAAAGGGCATTGTACCGGAGATTTGTTGACTGCTATTTTAATATTTGTTAAGATACCTGGTGACATAATCCATTTGATAGTTTTGGATAGTACATACTCACTGCCTCTGCTGTCATGTAATTACTCAAGGGTCTTTCTATGGTCTCAAAATTCTATTAATTAATAAAGAGAGCAGTTTCGATTTTTTCCTGATGGCCAGCAAATTACTCTCTAAATAGTAACATGAATTAATTTTTGTACAAAATTCATTAGTATAATATTGGCAACTACTTTATCATCAAAAAATGTAAATGCGTTGTTATCTTTCGTGCACAATCGACAAGTTTGAATTAATTTATCTGTTTATTGACATTGTGTGGTAACATTGATGAGAACCCCGTCACAAATTTGTCCCGATTTACTTTCTATTCAGGAGAAATATCACTACAATTATTTATTACCACAAAAAGGCATAGCTCCTGCCATACATTCTCCTGATACATGAAGCTACAAAATGCCTGAAAAACCGCCATGAATTAAAAACGAACAAGTAACAAATTATCGTATTCTAATCGTATTTGCTTGGACGATTAGTACCCTGAAAAGCGATGTAAATCGTCAAGAGAAGCTGCTGACTTGTTAGATTGATTATACACCAGACTTTTAGTATGATGTATTCAATGGTGAAATCGACCTTTGCATTGAGTGTACTGATTTATGATATGTACACAATTCATTACATCATGGACGTATTAGGAAGAAGTTGTAATGAGGCAAAATTAAGGAACAAATACATGTCTGGGTAAAGTCACACGTAATTGTAAAGGTCCTTCAGATAACATTATCATTACTAAAAAGTCAATTATGAAACAATTCATGACGTTTTGTTTTTGATATGACGTATTTATAACATGATTAATTCGCAGAAACCTTGATGATAAAGCCCTATATCCATATTATATACATTGCAGCACCATTAAACAATTTGAAAACCAAATAAGTGCAATATTAAATACATACTGTAGAGGAAAAAATACTTTTAAACAATTTGAAAAAAAAGGAAAGAAATCTATATGGATACAGATATCTATATCTAGATAAACAAAGCTTTAGACAGCGTTGTAATCAAATTGGCGTTAGAATTAGTCACAGGAAAGCCTTTGAATGGAATATTCCCATATTCATCCATGTGCATTCCGCGTGACAGAAGGTAAACTAAGAAAAAACTAGTGAAAAACTCAGATTGATATATTATTTCTACAAAAGGTTATTTAAGTAAGCAGCTCTGTGTGCAAATGATTAACAACATACTAAGTGTGACATTATATTATCTTTTAATTGACAACTATTGGGTACATGAGTATATGTGAAAAAATATAATCATGACAATTATGTGTTACACCCCATCTCAATAATAAAAACAAATTGTCCCAAGTATGATAAGAGGTTAATTTTCAAGAACATTTCTAAAAGTATGAAGAAATGTAACATCATACTATTAGGACTCACTACTCCAGTCCATTTAAACACTTTACACAATTTTGAAATTCGGTACCGGCATCTTCTAAATGGAATACGATATCAACGCAGTTTTTCATTAAAGAACAATTTACTTTTGTACAAAGTGGGGAAACGCACTATTTCAAAGGTTTAATTCCAATGTTTCACCCCATTCTGCTGTGAGCATTGCTGTGGGGTTAACCTGTGATTGACTGGCTGACTGGTGTCCATCCCAGGCCCAGGGTGAGACATTGTTTCTTATCTGCTTGCTCCACACAAACCGGGCATAAGCACTGGTCATATGACCTTCATCGCCCGGTAAAGGAGAAAAAGAAGATCTACAAAATAAGTAAGTGAGGCGGTAGAAGTTATACAAAATTAACCTTTGAATGAGCTACGCCTACATGTCAATCTGTTCAATGGTGTAATTTGAGGGAAAACGCGTAACTGTAACAGAGTGATAATTATCTTTGTGAAATTACTCGAGATAAATATTATTAATTTAAATGTTACTCAGGTGATAGTGATGTTATTAAAATATAGTATCGGACAATTTAACGTAGTATGTCCTGAGAACACACCTTATTATGATAATATTGGCATTGGAATTGATCAATAATACAACTTTATCGAGTAAAGGCCAAGCTAATTATTTCCTATAAGGCTACAATATTGTAATTCTGGGTTTACTTCCAACATTACATATCTGACTTAATTTGTTGCTTCTGATGACATTCAGTGATGATGAAAATCTAAAAAAAAACACTTTTTTCTGTATCGGTATACACTTTATTTAAAAACCTTAAAAAGGTCATCCTTTTCATCATTATAAAATGCAAAGAGCATAGGGACATATTCGTTTGTTGGTTTGACTATTGCTCCGTTTTCATAATTGCTGCTCTTTTCAAATTATGTTGGCTCATATGATAATTATAGATAATTGGGTTGCTTAGTCACATCTGAGTAATCCCGACTTTCATTTTATTAAGGGTCAGCAGTGTAAGAACTTTATAGTAATCTATTTAAAGTGAACAATAAATGTTATTAAACACTTTGTTTGAATTCTCACAAACTAACTGAAACAAGTCATACACATGGCATGGGAGGAACACGTGTTATTTAGTTTAGGAGCATCATGTGCAATTCACACAAGAATAACGTTTACTTCGGACACTAAAGAAAGCTACAGCTAGTATATCCTGGCCCCGACTCAAGTCAAAGTGAAGATTCACGAAGGAAACATTGCAGATGTTCAACTGAACCATGTCAATTACAATCAAAATATGAAAAGGTGGGCATTATGTTCATATGCATTAGTAAAATGTGGTCTACATGCAAATGAAAAGTGCATTTTTGCCTGGTTTTTATATCATCTGTTTGAAGCATCATTAGGAATTGCAATTCTTTGAAAAAAATGTATTCAAATTAAAAACTGGTACTCTTTTATCTATTTTTGGTGGACACAGAATAAGAGAATTTAATTTGCGTATTTGAAGACTATATTTATTGATAAATCAATATTGACTGTTTCTTCTTTATCTAACATATGTAAAGAATTTTCACATATGGAGGTGATGGTAACGCAGCAAGAAATGGACGTGTGAAGATCAATAAGATGATGCGATCTTCTTCGTTAATTTCGAATTAGCATACATCCTTGGCTTTTATTAAGAGCAAAAAAAGTATCTTATTAGAATTTCACATCTTTTAAAATTGTATTAAATGCGATTAAAACCATTTCTTTTAGTGGAAATATCTTGACTTTCTAAATTTATAGTTCCATCATGTGTAAACAAAATATCTCGCGAGTTGAGAGGGAGATTGTTAGATATTTTTCTTCATTTATTGTAATTATCATAACCGTTAATACATAATTGTCTTAATGGATTAACGGCAACCGGCAATTTTTGAAAAATTGAATTTGATGTTTACGAAATAAATATAGAAATATTAAAAAAAACATGATAAAGCAAAATAAGTAATCATTATCAATGTTTCAATTAAATATGTAGTTCTGACCCATCATAAAGGATATCATCATCGACATTGTTAATGGAAATGACGATATCTGCTTAGGAAATGCTATTCCTAGAAAAGTTTTTTTTATGAGATCTTGAGTTTTCAAAACATTGGGATGACTGCAAATTGTTATTTTTATATATTTTACTGTCTGCTGTGAATGTGCGTGATAATTGACTGACACGATTTCTGCCAAAATTTTGTAAAGAAGACATTTTGATCAATATAAGTTCCAAGTGTATTTTTATCATACATATGCTAAAAATATCTCTAACTTTATCACCGCATCATAAGCAATCGATCAATATGATTATATCAATAATCTGTTTCCTGAATGACCAACATTGCCATGTAGGTGAAGATCAGTGATGTTAGTTTGCGGTATGTTATATGATAAGGACTACAAGACGATATAATGATATTTAGACATAACTTTATGCATATGAAAAGATGTTTAAAATGATACAGTATAGTAGGACCCGTATGCGTCCATTCGTTATTGGTGTTACACCAAAATTACACTGTATTCCCGTCATGTTAACCATACCGAGTGAGCAATCAAAGACAATTCCAGATGACAACCGGTTTGTTTTATAATCTTTCTGAAATACATTGTATAGTAAGATTTTGACTGCTGCTGTATACCAAAAGGTTTATATGGCTGCTGATCAATCGTCATTCAATTATTTTATCAATATTTGTGCACTGACGAAACAAAGAATACGTTACTATGAAACCTATCAGTTGGTTCGTGCTGTTAATTTGAAATTAAAATTTAAAGATTGGTTTTAAAGATGGAGGCAACATGAAATATAGAAGTTTCAAAAACTCTTTTAAAAACTAATTCAAAGGACTTAGAAATGGATTTTGTATGCATTACAAATTTTGTTCATGTTAGGTTCATTGTTTAGGTATATCGAAAACTTGTCTTTTCAAGGTTTATCACATTGACATATCGATATCTAATTCCTATTTGTATAACTAACATTTATTCCTTTTCTTGTTGTTAATTTAATCATGTAATTGATTTTATACATAGATGCAAAATATTGTTACTAACAATTTATTACCGCACATTCATTTATTGTTTGTTATAGCTTCAATTATAATTTTGTGTCTTCATGGAATTTTCATTCACTTAGTTATGGTTTGAAATGATTTGTGACCTAAATATTGTCTGTAAACCTAACTGTAAATGTCATATTAGTGAATTTAATGTTCAAAGCATGGCAAGGAGCATTTGTAATCTGCTCTGTCTTTGTTTATTTTTAAGATATTATAGAGGCGTTCGGTTCATATCAAAAGATTAAGGGA
The DNA here is from genome assembly GCA_020152595.1 of Chiridota heheva. Classification (NCBI taxonomy): domain Eukaryota; kingdom Metazoa; phylum Echinodermata; class Holothuroidea; order Apodida; family Chiridotidae; genus Chiridota; species Chiridota heheva. The sequence goes on from JAIGNY010000143.1 coordinate 799,458, forward strand.
AAAGAGGTTCGTCGATACTTATTTCTGAACTTTCTCGTCTTTTACAGACATTTAAAAATAGTTTTTGTCATCACAGGGTCAGGGTGTTGTAGTTTATTTTTGTTTCTGATCTTACGTAAGCGATAAACTTATATATCATTCTTTTTCACCCTTAATAATTGTATGACCTATCCCCATTTGGATGCACTCCTTCCACGTACCTTTACGTTTTTTATGCTCTGAATGACGTATTGATACCTATTATGAAATAAAGAACACATTGGACGTTATGTGTAAAACTATCAGATCACTACTGCCCAGCTTTGAAGGAACTCAAATGCCATCATGTGTTGTTTATTGTCCAATAAACCTGATTTTCCCCCACACTATTCAAACACGTTTGGTGATGAATTGCTAACTATTATCTTGTCATTCGACAGTCTACATCATAGAAATTTTCCTTACTATACCAAGGGATCACTCCTTGTGTAACTGTCAATCCTTCAAAATGAATGTTCAAGGGAATATTATTACGTCAATTGTTACGTCTTGCATATCAAGGAAATCATCTCAAACCAGCTAAGTTTGGAATCTAGTTATTCATTTACTCTATTTTATCCCCCAAAAAGGCTAAGGTCATGATTTGCAGCAGAAAAATGTATTCCTACGTACGTATAAATAATTACAGTAGAAATTGTGTCTATCTGTATACGTTTGAAAACAATGATGAATGGCCATATTCCCATCGAACTAAATGTTTGTAGTGATATGAAAAACACTAAGTACGCGCACTTTGCATTAATGCGCGTATGGAATATGAGTCGCAACTCACCTGTTGCGTCTTTGTTAGTAACTGGTTCGAAATATATCAATCAACCAATTTCTAAAATGATGTTTTTAATTGTATTTCGTTTACATTTTCCTTTTCATTATTGTGCATTTAGGTTAAGCAATATGTTGTGGTTCAACTTAACCGCCACCACTTCATTCCATTCGAAACTACAATCAAAATATTCTAAAAACAAGTAATAGTCATATTCATCAATTTTTAATTGAGAGGTATTAAGTATTCGATAACTTCTCAGCTTATGCGATTGTATTATTGCCAATGCTGTATACACAAAATCATCTTTAACTCTGCTTCGTATCTGCCTTATGTCTTGTGTTATACTATATAATATATTATGAATATTTAGAAATGTACCTCTTCTCATACCAACAAAAATTACCATCTAAGCACTAAGAGCTTAATGAATTATAAATCAACCATACAAAATATTTAAGAAATCATTAATTTCGAATAGTATCTGTCTAATACATATTCTTGCTTGTCATTTTTGACACCAAATCGTGAAAATTACATGATCACACTGACGACTTCATCAAGATGCTGTTCTATTTCGTTCAACTCAATTAAAATTACAATTAGTAACTTATTAAAAACCTCTATTTAGATAAATATAGCCTCTTCTGTGCAATAAACGAACAATGACACACTTTTGGCGTCAAGCTAATGGCATTCACCATAGCACCGTATTTTTCTGCACAAACAAAATAGAGAAGGCTTTTTGCTGCAATTTTAGTTTATTGATCTACTTCTTATGTCATGTTAACATAAACAAAAACATGAAGCGGGAGGTGCGATAATTAAACTAAGAAGTAATAAGGGGCTTCAGGTTTTTTTGTATTTGCTCAAACAGAAATGGTTACCAATGAATGATAGTTTATGGTTGACCTGTCTGCATTCTTGAAAAATGGCAATACATCGTCAATTTTCAGTACGCTAATCGTGTGGTTGTGTGTACCATAGACTCATATGATATCATTTTCATTATCAATCTGTCTTAAAATGTTTAAGCAAGCATCAGTCATAGACATTTCTGTGGGAAGAAAATAATTTATACAGTTTTCTTTTTTTTTTTTTTTTTTTTTTTTGCAGTTGCTACAACGTTATGTTTGTGCCTTGTTTTAATAAACAACATATGTCATGCACGGTCTCTCTGCAAGAACCGGCATCCGAAGATGTGCCTACTGCACCCTGGTAAAAGAGCGCCACCCACAAATGAAGGTACCTACAATAATCACTTCGGACGAGAAATACCAGAATCTACAAACTGGATTGATTCCAGACTGCCCAAATCCCAAATAGATTCTTTATTTGCTGATGAAGGTACAACGTTGGATCAGTTTTCTGAAAATATGGATGATTTTTTACAAGGTAATTTTTTGCGTAGTTTAAGATTTGTTATTGTATGTGCAACAAAGTGTTAGATATTAATTAATATAACCTCCGTAAATGAGGGAGTTTTTAATGACACCTACATGGAATAATATCATATTTGTTACGATGGGATGCGCTACGGGAGAAAACTCAAGTATACCTATGAAGAAAAAAAAAACGCGTGGAGAACAAACAACATTTCCACTAAACTTGTAGTATATTGAAGCTATACTCTAACACCTTCAACCTATATTAGGATATATTGCGAGAACATTGAAGTATTTTCCTCTAGAAAGCCAAACGATGTATTACAAAATTATATTGCACCATGATGAACTATCACACCGTTTTGCATCTAAATCTCAAGCTTGTCTCCAAAGTGAAGGACCCTCTTTATGTTTTTCCCGAACAACTTAAAAGCTGCACCATACACACATAAATGATTTTGAACCATAAATCCATTATCTCAGAGAGAGCCCCTTTTTGGGGGCAAGGGAGAAGGGGGGTGGCGATGGCTTACAATTGAATTTTGATAATTGGGAGTGGGGATAGCCTAGAACACTTCAACATTCGTCTTGAATAAAGTTTCACATCTTAAGCTCGTCTTTGAAGCAAGCGGCCCTTGACTACCAACTCTGAAATTAAAATTTCTTGTTAATTGTTTGTTTCCTTTGGGCGGAGCATTGATTTCAGCTAAAGACTATGCAAAGAAGGGTTTCGTATGACTTCGGTTATACTTACCGTTAAATCTGAAAGTTGAAATATCAATTGGTCAAAAATAGATATCAATAACTTAACCTCATAGCATACGATGATTAGATCAGTAAGCATTTTGACTGGTCACGTCAAGTTATAGCGTAGGTGACACCTCGAAAAGGCGCCTAAACCTTCTTGATGTACGTATTGCTGAGTTCCAACACGTCCTAGCTCTCTGTCCACCTGCGCTTAGTAAAGGACATCGAACGAAGAAAAGTTTAGATATGTGTCACTTATGTTGTTAATTGACCAACACTAAGGCAGCTGTGAACGTACTGCTGTATTTTCTTATAAATCAATTTGATCACCTACTGTACGACGCAGCCTAGACGAACAAACGCAAAAATATCCCCACGCATACCTGCATACCGTTTTATAGAAAGTATTATGCAAATAAATTTGACATTGAAATTGACTGGCATACCTTATTCTGTTATTACGACTTTGGAAACGTAGAGGCAAATCCTGCAATTAATCTTAATGGAGTAATGCCCCAAACTGTTTTCTGTATTTTTTTGTTATGACTACAATCGATGGAATCCACCTTTTAAGTCATGATTAAGACTGCAAGGGAAAATATAACTTCAATCCTAAAAGCATAAGTTAATATTTGTACAACCATGATTTCATTCATTAGTTAATATTTGTACAACCATGATTTCATTCATAAAATCCTATCCTGACCTTTTTTTTTTTTTTAACTTGCCAAACACCAATAAGTGAGTGTCAACGTTTTGTATCAATTCAGATACAAAACATATTAAATATTTTATCAATTCAGATAGTTCATAGAACTAAATTTCATTTTAACACTTTGACCAAGCCAAGAGAAAACAAAGTGAACGGTGAAGCTAAAGACTTTTACAAATATTTCTTTAATACGTTTGTCATTTAACGTATTGCTGAAATATTTTAAGTAGAAACGATAGTTTCAAATTGTATATAGAATGTATAGTACTAATTGATTCTACATGAAGTTCAGTTAATGACTTTTAAGAGATGAAAGGACGTAAACCACAAAGGCGCGATCAGAATATCATAACCGAGAAAACCAATTTGTTTACCATCAGTTTCAACTTCATACATTACAGGGCGCTTACGTGACTAATTACATTGTAGAGTATATTCCGAACCGTGCATAACTACAGATGGTAGTATTTAATCTAATTTACCCCTAAATTATACAATCAAATTTGAGCTTAAAAACTCATGGCATGGTTTTCATTAATTTTATTTATGCAAAGAAATATATATTTTTTTTAAACTATCAACGATTGTCTTATGTTACTTTAAATATAGTTACTTCAATAATAATAATATCGCATTTTTGCTTCCGATGCTAATAGCATAAGGAACATATGCAGTCATGCTGGCGTGTGTATGTATGTATATGTGTATGTATGTATGTATGTATGTATGTATGTATGTATGTGTGTATGTATGTATGAATGTATCATGCATGTATGTATATGACAGCAAGCTTGTAAGCATGATATCTCAAAAACAATACACTGGATTCATGTCATATGTGGCACACAGATAGCCCATGGTCTGTAAGTATGCCCTATTGTTGTTGGTAGTGATGTCATGCATATTAATTTTGTTTCATATTTAGCTAGTGTGCACATACTCATGGTTTAGGAACATTGAATATCATTAACATGCATAGTGGGCGGGGCTTAATATGATTTTGCTGAAAAGAGCTTGTAAGCGATTCATGTCACATTTGGTATACAGATAGCCCGTGATCTATAGACATGCTCTATTGTTTTGGCGGTGATGGCATATATATTATTGAGTAGGCGGGGCTTGATTATAAAATCTTGAAATGCACAGATTTGAACAATCACATGTTTGTTTTGTTTCATATTTGGTAAAATGATGTTGCTAGCTAGAATATAAATTTGCTGAAAAGAGCTTGTAAATACAGTACCTCAAGGACAACACATTGGATACAGGTCATATGTGGTATACAGATAACCCATTGTCTGCTTGTGTGCCCTAATGTTTTTGGTGGTGATGTCATGCATATTGCTTAAAGTGGGGTGGGGGATTAATAAATAATAAAGGAAATTTTGAAAAAGTGTTGTCAGCAGGTTCTATTTTATTAATGTATCATGTACTTGGTGGGCATGGCTTATGAATGTTATTCAGTATATTTCGTAATATGCAATGCCAGTTAGTATAAATCAACCAAACAATGAAATAATGCATCGGAACAACTAAACATCTTGGTTTTCTGGTTACATTTTAAATACAGCTAGTCTAGTCATCTAGTTATCTACCAAAAATAATGACAATCATTGGAGTATGGGTCAAAGGTTTTACATGAGGTAAAGAGTTTTTTGAGATTGATTTTCATATTCTTTCGAATGTTTGCCTAATTTGTGTTCCATATTTGCATATAGTAATTGTCAAACACCAGCAAGTAATGCTGATGACCATTTTTTGTATTTCACGATTTTCTTATCTTTTACTCCCTTTGTTTTTACCGATTTTATCCTTCGGTTTAACCCAAATTGTATATCTTCTTAGTGTGTTTGTGTGTAAGTATGTGGGGGCATATACGTGTATGAAGGGTGGGGTATTCACTACCCCCACCCTATACTGCGACGCTAAATAAAAGCCTTGACATTTTTCATTCTTAAAAAATGTTATTTTTTTTTTCATTGCAGATAACCAAGAATATAATTCCAAGGACCTCAACAGGCAAAGACAAATGTTGGATTTTTTGAGACAGCTGATTGACGAAAATGTTTCATTTTGAGTACGCAGAGTAGATATTGCTAGAAAAACTTAGCTGAAGTACAAAGTTTTGGTTACACTTTCATGACAGATACGGGAAATACAACTAGATCAGAGGGTGGATAAAAGTTATAGTAATAATGTGACCAATTCTATTTAATCATAATGCATACGAACGGAAACATAACCAGATTTTTCTCGGTTGGAATAGGTTTTTGATATGAAATTCTTTTGGAGAACAGGAGGATAAAATGGCTTAAGTTTTTGTGGACGTCACTACAACAACATGTGCTTAAGAATCAATCAAATGAAATGATGTTGAATCTGGATCAAATTAATACTTCTTTCACATGAAGTGTTTATGACAACACTTCCATGAATAAAGTCTGATGTAGCTTTACATTGACGTCATAGTGAAATGCTTCATATTTTATCATTGCTTTCAAGTTTCGATTGTTTCGATCTTCTTATAGTCTTTATGAGAAATTTTCAATGTTCTTCTTTTTGTCTCGAAATAACCCAACAAAAGTATTTTGAGAATCTATTACTTAAGAAATGGCAGGAGCACGTTACCATCTTTCAAACTATTCTTGAAAAGACTTTCTTTTATTTTACTCTTAAAAGATCAAAAATGTCACAGCGGTACTAAAGATAAATTTAAATTTCGCTTTTTATCGAACAGTGCAATATTCAAACAACTGAATACAACCAGACATTTCATTGTAGTGAGTTGATAGAAAGTTTCAATTTATCGTTTAAAGTTGGCCATGGTATTTACTTAACTTTCTACCAACGTCACACAATTTGTAGGTTTGGAACTTACCTTGAATAAAAAAGTTCAACGGTATATTCAGATATTAGCAACGAAAGTGATCCTACTCACTTCTCATTACTCCTTGTGCTTGAATATCTCCATCTATTTAAATTTTCTTTTATCATATTTTATTTTATTTTATGTAGGTTGTTCTTGCGTTTGCAAATTTGGGCCAAAATCATGCTTCACTTGCTAAAGGATCCGTGAAATAACTATTCCAGATTAATAGAAAAGACATTATGACCTCTCTCGTAATAATGTTGGATGTTTCCATTTGGGTATATATGTTGAGTTTCAGAGTATTCGAGGGATGTTTGTTTGGGATCAAAACGACAAACTTTAGAAGGATCTTGGTGTAGAAGTTAAGTTTCAAACTTAGACGATGAATATTGCAATTTAAAGCACAATTTGCTTTACTAACTAGTTCGTATTCTTTGTCAACAATTTCTATACTAAAATGTTTCGTATGAAATTATTTTTTCAAATCGTTACAAATAATTTTAGAAAACTGTAGATGATACGTCATAGTTTAAGTATTCAAGCAAACGTGTTGACCTGATTTGGATGGTTTTTTAATTTTATTTACAGTATTATTCTTATTGGGAGGAGGGGAAATTCATAATGACTTTTCATGAAAAAGTATAAAAATTGGTAAAAATAAAGATATCCGTTACACCCTTTTAAATTAAACCTGAAAATGAATCGCGCGTATAAAGCAGAAAATAAAGATTTTTATAAATATCTTGTTAGGGAATTTGGGAAAAACACTTCAAAACTTGAAAATGTCAAAATTTATTGGTACAGTTATTTATTGCACACTTTGCATATCCAGATACCGGAAACTTAAATATTTCATTTTTTATTTTAGCATTAACATTCAACATTACAGAAGGACGCTTTTTAAATTTATATTAAAATTGAGTTACGCATGATCTCTACGTATAGTAAGTGGTAAGTAACAACCATAAGAAAGGTTTTTTTTTATTTAAATACATAGCTATTGATCTCTACTATTGATGTTAACGATTCAGTCAAAGATAGTGAAAATCTTCTTGCAATATATAAGAATATTTTTGAGGCAAAAATGTATTTACCAATATACACTTGAAAGCTCATAAAGAACCTAGAAAACATTTGGATGTACCATCTAAGAGTATGTCTATTTTTAATTTACAGCAGCACTCAGCAAAGAGCTCAGATTGTGAGAAAATAAAACTCCTTGAGAGAACGATTCTTTTGTTTGTTATTGAGATGTTTATTTCTACCAGTGCTCACATTCAAGTAGTTGTTAAGTGTTTGGTGTGGTTAAGTTACCCGTGTTTGAAGTGTTTGTGATTTGTCAAAAGACAAGTTCTACACCATTTTCATTCATGTGGATAATCTACAGGATTACTTGTTTGGAAAAAGGCTAATTTTAATTTTTAATGACGTGATATGTATTGGTATGTACAATATTTACATGTGCGTCTTAACCGTTTCCCCTGAATTTGTCGTTTGCAGATAATTTCTATTTTCTTAACGATTAAACAAATTGTCCGGCTGACTTTTTGCACTTGGTTGCGATGTAAAATTTGTAGCGGATATTGTTAAATAACCAAAACCTTCCAAATTGAACAGCCTTGGAGCTCGTAATCTTTTATTAAAAAAATGTATTGATATACTGAGAAAGGAAATAAAGTACCTGGTTAGAGATATATTGTTTCAACCAGAGGCGTATTCGAAAGTGGGGGCAGGGGAAAATTCATCCTGAGAGGATTTTACTTTCCCGGTTGCATGCTTCCTGCCCGGTTGGGGATAAAATTGGGAAATTATAAAAATGAAATTGACAAAATCGTAAAATAGAACTTGAAGGGAAATTTGTTAGAATTATTAGGAGTTTCGGTCAAATTTAGCAACATTTCCCAAAAGTTGAAGAAAATCGAAAAAACTTCCCGAAAATGAATAAAATTTCCAGAAAATGTTCTGAAAATCGAAAAAAAATTGTGCGGAAATGAAAAAGCTGAAATTTAAGGAATAGGCCTATTTCCCGAAATTGAATAAAGGATATTTCCGGGAAATGTGAGATGTCCCGATTAAAGAGTAATTGAAAACGTTGATAAAAAACTTAATTTAGCAATGCAATATTTCGTCTTGTAAGAGGGAAATTTGTCGGATCTTGTCCCTCGAGAGGGGACCCTTCCTAAGTCCCTGGTTTCAACATCATCTTGAATAAACAATTTTGTTGTAAAACAATGTGAATCCTTTTTGAAAGCAAATCATGAAAAGTATTTGCACAGATAAACGTGAAATCACCCAATGATCTATTGATCCGTTCTTAGAGATGAAGCTGCTTTAAAACATTCAACAACGTTAATAACATACAGTACACAGGTAGATATCCTCCTCAAAAAGTTGTATTGCTCTTCTGTTGTTGCTCATGCGACAATGCTTACAAAGGGCCTCGCCTGGAAATTTGACTGAACGTTTAATTTTAATACTAAAATCTGCTCTGCATGGCTTCAATGTTTAACCAAGGAAGTAGCTACCATTTGACCAGGAAGTTGCCAGTTGGCAGTTGGAATTGAATTCTGTATCATAGCGATAAACTATAGATCATTTACAGGTGTTTTCACTCGACAGACAATAATCCAAAGGAATTAAAGGTCTGCACTGATGATGTTAACAACACTTTAAGGATACTTGTTGCATGACAACAATTCCACCTTTACTATTGCGATGATCGACTGATGCAAGAAATTCGTGGGCAAAGTTTTAGTGCTTTGTTAAAAGTTTCGATTATATTGTTTTTAATATTCCATATATAGTTGGCATCGTCATATCGCTGGTCATATTGTATTTGTCCGATACTATGCTTTCCATTTAAACTGTTTGACTGTTGGATGACAACAGCACAGCACGGATAACTCTTTCTTGTGAAAAACAACACTTGAAGTAATACCAGATTACTTTTCATGTAAAACAACACTCTGTTTTAAGATGTTACATGATTATTCATTCCATCAAACACAATTTATGTATAGAGACTCTCCATAGACTGCATGTGACAACTGTGTATATGGCTACTCATAAATCAAGAATTTTCAGCAGTTCAGGAATTACGTGACACTATACAAAAAATGAAAATGATATATATTTCATAATTTATGTACACACAGATAGCGCATATCAAAGGATCAATAGACCGAAAAGTGACGACGTATTTTTAGGGTCCCACCCCCTCCTTCTCCAAAAAAATAAAATATATATATCAAATTGCTTATTTAGCACACAACGGTATAACAATTTTCTGGTTAATAGGAATATTAAAGTATATTTGCCCTCACGTTGTCTGTGGGCTATCGAGGCATAAAGTTAATCAATCTTTCGTGTATAATATATCTGTGGAATTAAATAAGGTAGATATCACACTTTGCCATCACTCCCATTGGATCTCACAGTAACTTTTTGTGCCATATTTGGAATCCACAGGCTAATTTATTTACATAATCTAGGCTTTTTTCAGTCGTCGTACCTTCAATAAACTTTTTCTACAGCCGACCAACAGTTTCCTGAGTAAGCGAACGGTAAAAACAAGTAAGTTATGCTTCTTTTCATGTTTTAGCTCATTATTATAAAATACTTAAGAAGAAAATAATTGGTTGCAATGGTTAAGCCATATTAAGTGCTACCCCGATTTTAATCTCAAATTGAATCACGAGGTTGCATCTTCAAGCCATTATTTGGGACTTGTGTCTAACGTTAGGCCTAACATAGTACAACTTCAAAACAATACATGAATGTTGCAATTAGTTTTTAAAATTATTACCTCAATCTCAGTTGTAACGTCGTCACCACGTACTGAGGGATGTGTATAATAACTAGGTAACATTAGGGGTGGCTGAAATTTGGGGGTGGTTGAAATTTTGGGGTGGTTGAAAATCGGGTCACTCACCATATTAGTAGACACGATTGCTAATACATAACCTTTCCTATAGTACAGTGGTCACACAAATACATGAAAATTAACACAGACGCCCATAACTAAACAACTTTTTTTCATCTTACGTTTTTGTAGATTTTCCGAATTCTTTGTGAAAAAGGATAAAAATGGTCAATATTCTGGAAGAAATTCAGTGACTTGTGAACAGGACAATAGCGTTGCAACTAATGTTGCAAACGCGTTCGTACAACTTGAAAAAGGAGGAGCAAAAATGGGCGCAGATATATAAAAAAAATCACCATGCGCGCTCCTTACAAGACGCGATAATTGCGTTGTTGCGCACTTATATAATCATTCAAAATTGGACCTTAACGTCCATGTTTTTTTGTTAATATTAATACATACAAATTAAACGCGTTGTACATAAGTAACACGCACCTACGACACATACTGGTGCGTTCATACGCTCAAGGCTGCACAGAGGATGCAGATACGCATTCAAAATATGTCAATAATTTCTTTACGTAAGCGTTCTATTTCATTATTGGTTGGAAATAATGTTTACTTGCGTGCAGAGAGCGTGACGTCATTCGCCCTGTACTCGTGATGTGATGCGTTTATGGACGCAATACTTGTTCCAGCATGGTCAACTATGCGACCGAGGGACAGTGCATGCGTAACGAGCCCAGTTACTTAGTGATAGCATACCGGCTGGGCCGGGCGGAGAAAACGACAAGATACGATAGAGAGCGAGTTTTTAAATATTTTTCATTTCACTGAAAATTGCTGGCTAACATTTCCGTTTAGATTAAATGGCATTGTGCAGACATGAAAAACAGCCAAGTTTTGTTTTAGGATTTTCATTTTTTGGGAGAACGGGAACCATTATCATTAAGAACAAAAGTCATAAATTACAGAATTAACGTTGAATCATGCGTTTTGTCACTAACTTAAGGCCTACCACTTACATCGTTCCAGTTCTGCGACATAATTTGGCATAACTTTCAAACGTTAGCATGATTTCACCATAAAATACATGAGTTCTGGCGTACGTATGAAGAATTTGAATCGATTTTTGCCAAATCTCGAAAATACCACATCGCTGGTCCTAGCAAATTTGAGGTAGGCCAGAGCAAACGTTAAAGTCTTAGACGTAGTGGGAAAATTTCCTCCATGGGCGGCGGGCGTAGGCCTACTAGGCCTAGGTTAAATGTCAATTTATACAAAAATGTCAACTTTTTGGTCTAAGTGGAATAATTTAACTAAAAAAATCAATTGTTACTGTTAGGGTCATTTCAAAATCCTCTAAAGAAATTTTGTAAAAGGCATCCCAATTGAATCATAAAGGGAGCAGTCATAAACATTGTTTATCTTAGCTTAGGCCTACACTGACTATCAATTTTGTCGTGAAGTTAACTAGAGTTAGCTAGATTTACCCTACAACTTTAATTGCCTAGTACCACCCTGTCCCTGTCTAAAACTTAAATTGTTTGTATGTTTTAACAAAGGATTTAAAAGTAGCTTGAAAATATTTAAATAAGAAAAATAAACATTAACATTAAGACCCACTGCACTTACTATACTTTTATCGGCTTCACTTCACAAAGTTGGCTGATTTTAGGTAAGGGAAACACCAAAATTTAGTTCACTTCATAAACTATTTGCGAAGTAATTACTGAAAGAGAGTACATAGTTCTTAAGAAATTTGCTATTAGGAATTAATTACCTCAGCACGGAATGATAAGTCATTACAATTGAATTTTTTTAATGTCATGGTTATATGCAAGTTACTGTCAGGCACCCTGTAAATACAACTCACAGCAATGTTTTCTTTTTCATAGTAGAAAAATATTATTAATGCATATTTTACTTGTTTAAATTTTTGTTAAAGTATCATAATGATATAGCCAATGACTTTTGTTAAGCCTAGCTGTCTTAGCAAAGTATAACTACATTGCTTTAAAGCTACAACTGTGCATGGGTTGCCATTAAGTCTACTCTTAAATAAAACATATTTTTTTTTTTACATTACTTATTTTCAAAAAGATGTTCAAGAACAAATATTGAAAATAATTGACACATTGAAAGATGAACAGCACCTAATATCAGAGAACTTTTAATTATTATTGCACATTTCATCAGGCTGACAATGGTTAATTCAGTGAATACAATCATTTCAGTAACTTAAGTTTAACTTGTTAATAGAAAACTGAGGTAGGTCTGCAGCTATTGAAACAAATATGTTGTAAGTGAATAATTTACACTCCCTTTAAAATAATAGTTCATTTATACAGGGAGTTGCCAGTAGAAAATGGTAACTCCGTGATTTATCTCATGATATATTCAAGATTATGAAGAAATAAGTGTAACTTTGTTTCCATATGGCTCCAAACTTTACCAGTCAAGATGCCAAATGAGTGTCAGTGGTGACATAAAGATTTTTGCTAACAAGCATATGATATAGACTTTGATACTGATACTTTTTTTTCTTCTATATTATTATGACATTAACCTCGGTCTACAACTTTCTCAATTAATTTTCTTTTTAACGGTAGGCCTATAAAATCTGCTTGATATTGTAGTTCAATTTCAAAACAATTGATTCAATA